>JAODAL010003586.1:0-170933 GCA_025379985.1 Phyllomedusa bahiana
CCAATCTACCCGATCAAAGGCCTTTTCTGCGTCCAGGAGAGTAACATGCAAGGGAGTACCTGACTTACGAGCATAATCAATTAATGTGAACGTTTTGAGAGTATTATCTCTCGCTTCTCTAGTGGGGATAAAGCCAACTTGATCAAGGTGGATACGGCTACCTAGCAGAGAGTTGAGTCTCAGGGCAATAAGTTTGGCAAAAATTTTTACGTCAGTGTTAATTAAAGAAATTGGGCGATAGTTCTGGCACAGGGCTGGGTCTTTCCCTTCTTTAGGGATGACCGTAACGTGGGCTTTGAGGGAATCCGGGACAAAGGGGGAGGAGTGGGAGACCGAATTAAAGTTGAGCAAGAGAGGAGGGGCTAGATCTTCCTCTAAGACTTTGTAAATCTTTGCCGTAAAGCCATCCGGACCTGGGCTTTTACCTGTCGGCATTGCGGCAATAGCTGTCTGGAGCTCCTGAGGAGAAAAGGGCGATTCCAGAGAGTTAGCGACCTCTGGCGGCAGGGCCGGGTGAGCTGTGCGTTTTAGATAGTCCTGCTGTGCAGAAATCTTTAAATTATGGAATTTCTGCACAGCCTAGTAATTTATCATCAGGACAACAACGGGCCATTAGGGAACTTAAGAATAATGATACTATTGTCATCAAAATGGCGGACAAGGGGGGAAAGGTGGTGGTAATGAATAAAAGTTTTTATAAAGAACAAGCGCTTAAAATTTTGAATGATAATGCTATGTAAAGGTGGCTTTCATCTGATCCTACTGAAGTTTTTAAAAACAAACTCCTCAAATTATTGAATGATGGCATTGACTTGGGAATCTTAAACAACAGGCAGGCTAAATATTTGCTTGTTGATTCACCAAGGATTGCCATCTTTCATGGCTTACCGGAGATCCATAAATCCACCACGTCTCCCCCTTGCGTCCCATTATGTCGGGTATAGGCTCTTTAAATGAGATGTTTTGTGATTGGTTAGATTCCCTTCTGCAGCCTCTCGTTACCCGTGTACCTGCTTACATCAGGGACAGTAAACAGATTCGACAGAATTTTCAAGATTTCCATTGGTCTTCTCCTTTTTGTTGGCTCACATGCGATGTACCTTCATTGTATTAAGCATTCCTCATGATAAGAGCATTGTGGCTTTAGCTTATCATTTATACAACTTTAGCAATTATGCTGAGGATTTGATTGAATACATTCTGGACATCGTTTCTTTCCTCTTGAAACATAATTATTTTCAGTTTGATGGACAATTTTTTCTCCAGACTTGTGGAGCTCCAATGGGGCAAAATTTTCGCCCTCATTGGCAAACCTATACATGTCTTGGTGGGAATCCAAATACATTTTTTCAGTCCATAATCCTTTTTTGAAGTGTGTTCACTGGTATGGGCGTTTCATTGATGGCGTCCTCGTTGTATGGAATGCAAATGTTTCTATCATTAGTGATTTTCTTTTTTATCTTAATAACGAGGATGGCCTCAGGTTCACCCATGCCAGTGATTCATCTTCTATTTCTTTTTTGGACATATTTCTCACTGGTGATTCTTCTACCAACAAGGTTAAGACCTCTCTATTTCGAAAGGAGACTGCAGGCAATACCATTCTACATGCACACAGTCAACACCCTAGATCCACTATTCAGCCATACCGGTGGGGGAAATTTACTAGGATTAAACGAGCTTGCTTGGATACTGTCACTTCCCAGAGATTATTGAATGAATCCAAATATCATGTCGTAAATATTCTAAATGGATGTTGGACAGGGCCGATACTATTGTTTCTAAATGTTCTAGATCTGAGTTGTTAAGTTCTGTACCTCGAAATATACATTCTGATGATAGCGCAATAGTCACCTTCAGCACTAAATTTAGTCATCAATACAGATCCGTAGTTAAAATTGGGAGGGATAATCTTTCCATCTTACGACAGGATCCTATTTTATCAGATGTATTAGCTAAAGGGTGTAGGTTTGTTTCCAGAAAGGGCGATACCCTTGGTTCCATTCTTTCACCCAGCTTATATAGAGAAAATAAAGTTTCTTCAACCTGGTTGTCAGTGAAGGGATGTTACAAGTGTGGTTGTTCACGATGTTCCCTTTGTAGATACATTAAAGTCACGAATAACATTGTTTCATTGTCAACTCTAAAAACTTACTCAATCACAGATTGCATTAATTGCAACAGTAGTTATCTTGTATATGCTATTGAGTGTACCATCTGTCACTTGAACTATGTGGGTTGTACCATTCGATCGTTTAAAAAAAGGATTGCGGAGCAGATTTCAGATGCTGTCAATCCTTTCAGTATTAACTCATCTGGAGTATCTAAACATTTTTCTATTGTTCACAATGGTGATCTCACTGGTTTTTTGACATATGGGATTGAAACAGTTAAGCCCCTGGAAAGGGGTGGTGATCGGAGGAAGGTCCTTTTCAATCGGGAAGCCTTTTGGATCTGGCAACTTGAATGTCGGTTTCCCAAGGGCATGAATCACAAAAATGATTTATTATATTTATGTTGATAGTGTTGCTTTTGCCTCATTTTCTTATTATATAATTTTGTTAACCTGTAGTTCTCCGTGTTAGTACATTTTCATTATGTTTCCATATGTCATGTGATATGCTTTTTGACACGCAATTGGTTGTTATTTCTTTTAAATATTTTCAGTGTGTGTGTGTTTTACATGTCATGAATAAGGGTGTCCCACCCGAAACGCGTCGACAGTGCCATGTCGTGTCTACTATTTTAATGTTTCGATAAATAAAAAGAAGAATTTTATTGCACATTGTGGTGCTGGATCCATTCCGTTTTGTTGCTGTATCCTAAGCTAACTATCTACTCTATCAAGGATCCTTTTCTGTAGTAAAACCGCTGGGAAACAGTCTCCCCTAGCTTTGAAAAAAGTTTTGCATAGAGACAGCTATCTGTTCTGTTCTATTCACAGTGTACAAGAGAATCAGGCTGAGCAGGAAGTGTACTGTCATACATAAAACGAGGTCATGTGATATTAGCAGCCAATGAGATCCCTACACAGCCCCTCTGTGCTCTGCGCTGATTGGCTGGTCGCCAAAATTACAGGAGGAGCCGAAAATGGCGCAATGTATATCCGCAATGATGATTATTGATCCGATTTTAAGGATAATTATCGCATCATCACGGAACCCCGATGAACGTAATAATCTTGTCAATTTTAATTTTTGTCGATTTAATCGCTCATCCCTACAAGTCACCTCTCCAGTCATCACCCAGACCCCTCCAGTGGTGTTACTATATAATTCCCAGTCACCTCTCCAGTCATCACCCAGACCCCTCCAGTGGTGTTACTATATAATTCCCAGCATTCCCAGTCATCACCCAGACCCCTCCAGTGGTGTTACTATATAATTCCCAGCATTCCCAGTCACCTCTCCAGTCATCACCCAGACCCCTCCAGTGGTGTTACTATATAATTCCCAGCATTCCCAGTCACCTCTCCAGTCATCACCCAGACCCCTCCAGTGGTGTTACTATATAATTCCAAGTCACCTCTCCAACCATCTCCCAGACCCCTCCAGTGGTGTTACTATATAATTCCCAGCATTCCCAGTCACCTCTCCAGTCATCACCCAGACCCCTCCAATGGTGTTACTATATAATTCCCAGCATTCCCAGTCACCTCTCCAGTCATCACCCAGACCCCTCCAGTGGTGTTACTATATAATTCCAGGCATTCCCAGTCACCTCTCCAGTCATCACCCAGACCCCTCCAGTGGTGTTACTATATAATTCCCAGCATTCCCAGTCACCTCTCCAGTCATCACCCAGACCCCTCCAGTGGTGTTACTATATAATTCCCAGCATTCCCAGTCACCTCTCCAGTCATCACCCAGACCCCTCCAGTGGTGTTACTATATAATTCCCAGTCACCTCTCCAGTCATCACCCAGACCCCTCCAGTGGTGTTACTATATAATTCCCAGCATTCCCAGTCACCTCTCCAGTCATCACCCAGAAACCTCCAGTGTTGTTACTATATAATTCCCAGTCACCTCTCCAGTCATCACCCAGACCCCTCCACTGGTGTTACTATATAATTCCCAGCATTCCCAGTCATCACCCAGACCCCTCCAGTGGTGTTACTATATAATTCCCAGCATTTCCAGTCACCACCCACACCCTTCCAGTGGTGTTACTATATCATTCCCAGTCATCACCCAGACCTCTCCAGTGGTGTTACTATATAATTCCCAGCATTCCCAGTCACCTCTCCAGTCACACCCTGACCCCTCCAATGGTGTTACTATATAATTCCCAGCATTTCCAGTTACCTCTCCAGTCATCACCCAGACCCTGCAGTGGTGTTACTATATAATTCCCAGTCATCACCTCTCCAGTCATCACCCAGACCCCTCCAGTGGTGTTACTATATAATTCCCAGCATTCCCAGTCACCTCTCCAGTCATCTCCCAGAAACCTCCAGTGTTGTTACTATATAATTCCCAGTCACCTCTCCAGTCATCACCCAGACCCCTCCAGTGATGTTACTATATAATTCCCAGCATTCCCAGTCATCACCCAGACCCCTCCAGTGGTGTTACTATATAATTCCCAGCACTCCCAGTCACCTCTCCAGTCATCACCCAGACCCCTCCAATGGTGTTACTATATATTTCCCAGTCACCTCTCCAGCCATCACCCAGACCCCTCCAATGGTGTTACTATATAATTCCCAGCACCTCTCCAGTCATCACCCAGACCCCTCCAGTGGTGTTACTATATAATTCCCAGCATTCCCAGTCACCTCTCCAGTCATCACCCAGACCCCTCCAGTGGTGTTACTATATAATTCCCAGCACTCCCAGTCACCTCTCCAGTCATCACCCAGACCCCTCCAGTGGTGTTACTATATAATTCCCAGCATTCCCAGTCACCTCTCCAGTCATCTCCCAGAAACCTCCACTGGTGTTACTATATAATTCCCAGCATCCCAGTCACCTCTCCCCTCATTACCCAGACCCCTCCAGTGGTGTTACTATATAATTCCCAGTCACCTCTCCAGTCATCACCCAGACCCCTCCATGGATGTTATATATAATTAATTCCCAGTCACCTCTCCAGTCATCATCCAGACACTCCAGTGGTGTTATTATATAATTCCCAGCATTCCCAGTCTCCTCCCCAGTCATCAGCTCAGTGATCCTGGTGGGGTTTCTAGGATAATTCCCTGTCACCTGTTCAGTAATGATCGGGGGCTCCTTGGGTTGCTCCGTCATCTAATGGGGCCACACATCCCCAGTCACGCTCTCTTCACACTTACCAAAACCCCTCCATAGTCTGGGTTTTACTGAATAAAATTTCAATATGCAGTCACAGTCACCATCATCCATGTCATAACAACATGAACCCCTCCCTTGTGTTCAACTTATATCAATTTCCCAGCATATGAAGCTCACACTCTCATCATCAACCATGGGACACCCTCCAAAATGGTTAGTTACATGACCTATCCATAATTTTTCCACAAAAATCAAAATACCAAGCACCTTCCAGCCTCTCAACCCTAAGACCCCTTCCAAAACTGAGTCAACTATATAATTCCACAGCATTCCCAGTCAATGACGGACATCTCCGGCGATTCAAACTACCCCCAGGACCCTCCAGTGGTGTGTTACTATAAAGATTCCCAGCATTTCCAGTCACCTCTCCAGTCATCACCCAGACCCCTCCAGTGGTGTTACTTTATAATTCCCAGCATTCCCAGTCACCACCCAGACCCCTTCAGTGGTGTTACTTTATAATTCCCAGCATTCTCAGTCACCTCTTCAGTCAGTAGCTTGGTGATCATGGTGGTCAGTTTTTAGGATCTTCTGCTCCTGTTGTCAGTGAATGAGGTGGAGGCTCGGGGCTCTGGGTGCTGCTCCGCCCTCCTGAACACCCGGGGGGCCACACACTCCCCAGACGACTTCTTCACTACTGTGTAATCCTGTGTATGGGGAGACACCGATCACTACATAGATTCTTCAAACAAGTTTTACTGAAGTAAAAGAGTCGTTACAAAAATATGTCAAACAAGTGACAGGTAACAACAGCAGCATAACCCAGAAATGTACATAAAAACAAATGACCCCAGCGCTAACTCTTCTATATGTCTCCCAACTCAATATAGCAATTTTCCAGAAAATAGAATAGCTCAACAATCACTATTGATTAAATGGTAAACACCTGATCCAATAGTGGTTAGTTCACAATGAGCTCTTCTATCCCAATCAACTTTGTATCTCACAACTAAAGGTCATTTTAAAATACACATAAAAGCACCAAAAATTACAAGACCTCTTGCAACATACCTAAAAGCTCATTCCAAAAACTGCATCCAATCATATGATATCCACAGCGATCCGCTTCAGTGACAAAGTAAGGAACGGAACATTCGTGTGCGAATTAACCAAGCGCTTCGTCCGGCAGCGCTCAGTTCTCCATCATGTAAAAGCTAGCTAGCAAGCTAAGGTGACGTCACCTAGACTACAGAGGCCTGTCCAATACAAAAATACCGACGCGTTTCATCAGCCGCAGCCCTGATTAAGGAAGTCGTGAGTTCTTCCGAAACGCGTCGGTATTTTTGTGACGTCACCTTAGCTTGCTAGCTAGCTTTTACGTGTTGGAGACCTGAGCGCTGCCGGCCGGAGCACTTGGTTAATTCGAACACGAACTTTCCGTTTCTTACTTTGTCACTGAAGCGGATCGCAGTGGATATCATACGATATAATTTTTGTCATTTGAGTAGGTCAGGTTACAACCCCTTCTAAATTGGTGGCTCTCCCATTAGTACCTGTTCCTGATACCATGTGGTATGAGTGAAACACTCCCTAATAGCCCCTGTATTCTCTGCGGAAGTAAGGGGATAAAGCTGCCCCAGACCTGGAAAATTTTTTCGACATGTGTCTCCTTTTTACCCGAGGCCTCTACCCAATCCATTTTCAATATATAGGACAATTTATCTAAAAACATCCTGAAAGGGGGTGGAGAGTCGTGTATCCACGTGTTCAAAATGGTTTTACAGCCTGCCGCTGAAATCATATATATAAGTTTTCTACTCCCCGGCTCACATGGGGTCAATTGAACATCTATATGGCCAAATATGGCCCATAGGGGATTGTTGGGAACATAATTTGTCAAGTGCGTTCTAGTAAACAATATCACCCGTGCCCAAAAGTCTTGTATCACTGGGCAACTCCATAGACAATGGAATATATCTGCCTCCAGCGCCCCACATCGAAAGCAGCTACTGCTCTCGTAAATGCCCCTAACTGGGGTAATGTAAGCCCTATGATATATCTGTAGAGACATCTCCCGATACCTACTTGAGGCCAAAAATTTGCGGCTGTTAGCTAGTGCCGTGAGTAAGGTGTGGACCTCCAGGCTAGGATCATCACTTTGCCAACGCCATCATTGACTCCGAAAAATCAAGTGGTTCATGCAGGATTTTATAGTAACGGGTAGTCAGGCCCCTTTCCGCGGTGCTCCTGAGCAAGAATTTGCGTAGCACTGGATCCCATTCCTTCTGCGTAAAGTGTGGAATCAATGTCAAAACATAGCTTCGAGCACTTAAGTAAGGGAAAAAGGAGACCCCCGCCTCAGGGAACCTGGCTCTTAGTTCTTCTAAGCACAAAATCCTACGTGTTTTAGTGTCTATTAGATCATGAACTGACAATATCCCGCCTTTCTCCCACATGTAGAAATCTTTATGTGGAGCCCCATGTTGAAAGTCCGGGTTACCTACAAAAGTGCGAAACATGGAGGCGTGTGGATGCAGTCCCAGCAGTCCCCTCAATTTTTGCCACCCCCGCCATGTTAAAAATACCAGTGGATTAGATCGAATCTATTTTGGGATTTGATGTAAGGGCAAGTGCAGAAGATTTTCCAGCCGGGTCTTCCCTACAAATAATTGCTCCATCCTAGTGTCCGTGTATATTGATGTGTTCTGCAACCAGTCCACTGCCGGACGGATCAGCGCAGCCACATTGTATGCTCGAATATTCGGGAAGTTAATGCCTCCATTGTCCCTGGGCTGCTGCAAAACTACCAGCGGAATCCGAGGCCTTTTGCCACCCCAAATGAAGCGGCGAAAAAGCATATTTATACGTATCTCATCCTTGCGTCTGATATAAAGTGGAAGAGAGTGTAGGAGGTACAGTAATTTGGGAAACTCTATTAATTTGATAAGATTTCCCCTGCCCACGTAGGACAGCGGGAGCTGCCTCCATGCATGCAATCTTGCTTCCATCGAAGCTAAATAAGGGGTGATATTGTTTTTGTATAAACTGGAAGGAAGTCTCGATATTGTTACTCCCAAATAGGGCATCCTATTAGTGCACCAATTAAACGGATAGAGTGGTGCCCATGCAGGTTTTGCTGGTCCTTTAAGTATCATTGCATTTGTTTTGTCGAAATTGATGTGATATCCCGAAAGGGATCCCACCTCCCGCAGCATCTGCAAAACCCTTTGTAAGTTGTGTCGCGGGTTTTTTAAAATCACCAGTACATCATCTGCAAACGCCACTGTGTCCACGATTGAGGAATCTTCCAGATCTCCATCCGCGGCGCGACTTGGCTTTAGGCAATATAACAACGGGTCTATCGCAAGATCAATGGAGATAGTGGGCAACCCTGTCTGGTACCTCTAAACATATCTATAGGAGGAGTGAGTAGCCCATTAATTAAAAGATTAGTAGATGACCCCTCTTGGATGTAAGAAACAAAATTTAGAAATGTAGGACCAAAGGTCCTCCTTGACACGGTGGCGGACAGTCAGGGCCACGAAACCCTGTCGAATGCTTTTTCAACATCTAAACTCAGAAGCATCAGAATGTCCGAGGAAGGTTCCGAGGCCCTCACCGTCGCCCCCACCACCGCCCGAATGTTTTTCACTGCCTGGCGTCCCTGTATAAAACCCCTCTGGGCAGGGTGCACTATGTGAGGAAGAAAGGTTTGAAGTCGAGTCGCTAAGATTTTGGTTAACCCCTTAACGACCTTGGACGTATCCATACGTCCAGGTCGTTTGGGGGTTCACGCACCTGGATGTATGGATACGTCCTGAGGATCGCGCGAACCCTAAAGCCGAGTTCGCACGATCGGCGCGGGGTGTCAGCTGCGTCGGCCCCCGACCCCGGATCACTCTGGGGGAGGGGGGGGGGGCGGTTAACCCCTTAATTATCGCGACGATCGGGTCGCAATAACTAAGAGAGACGCAGGAGGAGATCGCTCGATCCGTGCAGCTCCTGCCCTCTGACAGACAGCACGGAGGGCAGAGAATGCCTTCCGGGTTGTCTGTGACGTCACGATGCCCGGCCGTGCCCTGTGGGCATGTCCCGGCATCGTGACTGACAGTTGTCATAGGAACCAGTGCAAGCACAAGCTATGCACTGATTCCTATTAATGAAATCTAAACTCTCATTCAAATCCCCTATGGGGAAAAGTAAAATAAAAATGTGAAAAAGTGAAAAAAAGTAAAAAAAAGTGAAAAAACAAGTAAAACACAAACACGAAAAATAAAATAAAAATACGTACACCGCCCTTTTCCCCTTTACAAACGCCAATCGCCCCAAAAAAGATCAAAAATAAATAAAGTACCCATATTTGGTATCGCCGCGTGCGTAACGACCTGCCCTATAAATCTGTCATGTTAATTAACCCGTACGGTGAACGCCGTAAAAAAAAAAAAAACAATCACAGAATTAAGATTATTGTTCATCCCGCAGCACATAAAATGGAATAAAAAGTGATCAAAAACTCCTAGAAACGCCAAAGTTGTACCAATTAAAACGTCAGTTCATCCCGCAAAAAAAAAAGTCCTTATACAGCTCTGTATACGGAAAAATAAAAAATGTATAGCTCTCAGAAGATAGCGATGCATAAATATTGTTTTACACACTAAAAACACTTTTCTTTTTTTTTAAAGTGCTTCAACATAAAAAAACTATATAAATAGGGTATCGCCATAATCGTAGCGACCCAAAGAGTAAAGCTAACTTATCACGGATACTGCACGGTGAGCCCTGTTAAAAATAAAAAACACTACTAGGATTGCAGTATTTTCTTCACCCTGGCCTCCAAAAAATGGATTTAAAAGCGATCAAAAAGCCTTGTCCCCCCAAAAATGATACTAATAAAAACGTCAACTCATCTCGCAAAAAACAAGTCCCTACACAGCTCCAAGCACAGAAAAATGTAAAAGTTATGGCTCTCAGACTATGGCGATGCAAAAACGTATTTTCCTGGTTGAATAAAAGTGTTTTTATTGTATAAAAGCAGTAAAACATAAAAAAATATACAAATTGGGTATCGGTGTAATCGTATTGACCTGCTGAGTAAAGCTACCATGTCATATATACCGTACAGTGACCGCTATAAAAAACACTACCAAGATTGCTGTATTTTGTTCAAAACATCTCAGAAAAACCTTAATAAAAAGTGAACATAGCATCATATGCACCACATAATGGTACCAATAAAAAACTTCAACTCATCCCGCAAAAAACAAGCCCATACACAGCTCTGCACACAGCAAAATAAAAAAGTTATGGCTGTCAGAATAGGACAACATAAAAACGCAATTTTTTATAGCGTACTGTATTTCTACTGTGTAAAAGTAATAAAACAGAAAAAACTATATAAAATCTATATCATTGTAATTGTACCGACCCCCATAGTAAAGTTATCACATCATTTACACTGCACGGCGAATGCTGTAAAATTGAAACTCAAAAAACAATGACCGAACTGCGTTTTTCCCCCCATTTTCATTGCCCAATGCTAAAAAAAAACTATGGAACACCTGTGCATCCAAAATGCACAGTACACCCTACATGAGATCCCTGAGGGTAACTTCTGGAAGGTTTCACCTGTTCTGGTACTTTGGGGGTTTTGCAAATGCGACATGGCCCCACCAAAATCTGCGTTCCAAAAGCCAAATAGCGCTCCCTCCCTTATACGCCCTGCCATGCGCCCAAACAGCAGTTTACACCTACATGTAGGGTTGCCGAACTTGGAAGAAATTGCTTAACAAAGTTTTGGGGTTCTTTTTTCCAGGATTCCTTGTATATATAAAACATTTTAAGCTAAAATTGCAGATTATTGAAAAAAAAATTTTTTTTAATTTTCACAGCCTTATGCTAAAAAAAATTTGTGAATCACCTGTGGGGTCTATATACTCAATGCACCCCTGGATATATTCATTAAGGGGTGTAGTTTCCAATATGCGTCTATTTAGGGGTGTTTATTAAGTTTTAGCACCTTTAGGGTGTCCCCAAACCTGAAATGGCGCCTAAATAAAATCGTATTGAAAATGAGACCCCAGAGTATAGTAGGTGCTCCTCCTATTCTGTGGCTTATATGGTGAGCCAAATAATGCACTAGGGCCACATATGGGATATCTCTAAAAACGGCAGACCTGGGTGAATTGATATTAAGTTGCATTTACCTGGTCACATTTACCGTATTTCAGTGAATAATGGATAAATGAATTGAAAAAAAATAATTTGAAAATTTCACCTCCACTTTGCTTTAATTTCTGTGTAATATCTGAAGGGTTATCAAACTTCCTAAATTGTGTTGTAAATTTGTTAAGGGGTCTAGGTTCTCAGATGGCGTCACTTATGGGGGTATCTAACATGCAGGCCCCTCAAAGCCATCAGAACTGGAGTGTCCCTAAAAAAATGTATATTGCAAATTTTCTTGAAAATGTGAGAAATTACTACTAAATTTCTAAGCCCTCTAATGTCGTAAAAAAAAAAAAGACATTTAAAAAATGATAGGTAGATGCTAGTTATAAACTATTTTGTGGTGAATAATTATCTGTCTTGCACGCAGAAATTTTGCAACTTTCAAAATCGCAAATTTTTCAAAGTTTTCATGAAGTTTTGATATTTTTCACAAAACAAACAAGGATTGTATGGATAAAAATTTCTTACTAACTTAAAGCACAATGTGTCACGAGAAAACAATCTCTGAATCACATGAATAGGTAAAAGTGTCAAAAAGTTATTCTCACATAAATTGACATGTCAGATTTAAAAATGGGCTGGTCGGGAAAGGGCAAAACGGGCTGGGCCCTTTAAAGGGGTTTTTAAAATTTTTAATCCAGTTGAGAAAAGCTTTGGCGATGATTTTTAACGGGTTTTGATCCTTCCCCGGGTTTTGGGAGCAAAATAGTGCATACTCCGAAAAAGCCCCATCGCTCTCTGACCCGTTTTACGCGTTATGAGGCTAGTCAGTACTGGTGTGTTTCGATGACAAAAGTTTAAAAATTTTCATTCCAAGCCATCCGGCCCGCGATTTCCCACTGGCTGAGGATGCTTTGGGGACCTCCCCTTTCCCCCTAATGGGGCCCATCTAAAAATCCCTGCTTTTTCCTCATTAAGGCCCGGGAAAGGGCCCCCGGGGGTAGGAAAATTATCGACCATCCAGTGGCGGTGCCTATAGAGATCCTCAAAGAATAACAAATATCCTGAATCCCCTTTGGTCGCGTATGCCGGGGGGGGGGGGGGGGGGGGGGGGGGGAAATCCTCAGGGAAAAACGGGTTTCGACTTTTGTGTCTTAGCCGTCGCCCAACATCCGATTTCCCCCGATTTGCTCCCCTGAAATATTTTTTTTCGATTTTTAAATAGCCAGTTCGCTTGACTCTGCCAAAAGTTCCCAAACCCGATCTGGTTTCCCTTGAGTTTTTTCCCCGGCCCGCAAGGGGGTGACCGCCATTTCCCCTCTGGCCAAAAAGGGGTTACCCTGCATTTTTCAAATTTGTTTTGGCCCCCCGTTCCTGCAGAACTTTTAATTATAGGCCCCATAACCGCCTTTGCAGCAGCCCCAAAAAAAGGACGTTTTCATACGTGAAAGTTATCACTAGAATTGCCCAAGTACCTCAAAAGGTTTTTTAAACCCTCAGTTTGAACAGGTACCGGAATCCCCAAAACCCCCTTTTGTTTTGTGACTTGGGGTGAGAATAATGTGAGGGGGGCGTGATCCGAAAGGCTTGCATGGCCCTTTGGGAGCCCCCCGACTCCCCCCACCCAGGGAATAAAAAAATAATCGATTCTAGTGAACTTTTATGAACCGGGAGTAGAACGTGAACTCCCTTGCGTTCTATTCGGTACGCCCGGGGGGCGCAAAGTGGTTTTTATCTGCCAGAGTCAAAATGTCTCTAGACGGGACACGGGGAGTAGATGCTGACCTGTCCATTAAGGGGCAGGGGTCGTTAAAATCTCTCCCAGGATAATTTGTATCGCCTAGATGACATGAGCAATTCAATTTAGCAAAAAGTTTTTTTGGCTAAGTTAGGGCATACACTTTAATCAGTGTGTACGAGACAACCCCGAAGCAATATCTTTTAAAAGGTAAAAATTTCCCCCTTATCTTTAACCTTTCTTCACCAAAAAATCCAGGCCCTTTTTGAAACAAAATGGCTACCCCCCTCAAATTTTTAGGAATAATTGGCCCTATGGCAGGACTCCCCCAAGGCAACGGACCCAGTTTATCTTTTTTTAGTGAGTTTCCCGTAAAAAAGGGTTTGTCAGGCTTTAAGGTTTTAATGGACGATACCTTTTTCTCTTAAGGGGGTGTTAAGTCCTGCCACATTCCAAGTAAGTATTTTAATGGGACCCTCCTCCGAGATGCCCGCCTCATTTACTCTACCCGTCATGTTACTCTACTCATCTGCTTTTGTAAGCTGTGGATTCTTTCAATTTGCGATGTCCCCACCGTCCCAGCGAGCGATGGGGTGCACCTTGTGATTACCAGCCTTTCCACACCTGAGGGGATGAACACGGAGAACAGAGCACACACATTATCAAAAACAACATTAGCAAGAATAACAAAAACAAAAACACTTGGGGCCTAAGTCTGGCCCACTGAACTGGAAAAACATCAGCCTGCTTTAGCGGCTGCATTACCGCAGTAAATCAAAGAAGCCCTAGAGCCAAAATTTCCCTGTGCCTCCCTGTGTAGCGTTATTTTCTTAACTAACCCTCCTCGATGTGAAAATGGCGCCCGGCTTGAGCCGGATCCTCAAAAACTAGCTGCCGTCCCTCCATCTGCCCCCTCAGCTTTGCAGGATACATGAGCTGAAACCTTATCGCCTGCTCATGAAGGTGTCTACACACTGGGGTAAACAGTTTTCTCTTTTGGGCCACAGTTGCAGAAAAATCTTGGAACAGCAAAATCTTGTTACCATCTACTGTGAGGGCAGCACGCCTCCTATAAGCCCGTAGCACTTGTTCTTTGATTGCCGGCCGTGGTCTCGCATTTCTTTCCCCTTCCTGCCTCTGCGGTCCTAATCTGTGGGCGCTTTCAATGACATATTTATCTGTGGGCACATCCATCTCCAAAGCATAAGAAGCTTCTCCGTAAGGCGGCTGCAGGTAGGTTCCCCCATGTCTGTCTTCCCTCCCTTTTCCCCTCTTTCCTCCCCACCCCCCCCTTGTTTGAAGTTTACTTTAAGTTAAAAATTAGAATGCTAACACACTAGCCTACATGTGAAAAGTGGCCGAGTGAATCCAGAAATGCACAGCAGAGCCTATAAAGAATACCGACCTTTGGGCTGACCTGAGAAACCAAGTGCACCCGGAATTACACTGGTCAGTTAGAATGGGAGATAGGCTGAGTCATATCCTTGTATACAATTTATGCTTTTGTTTGAATACAAATGTTATTAGTCGCGCATGTTGCCACAAGAATTGATGTATACTACGAGTGTTTTGCAATAAAAACAAGTTTAAAAAAAAAAAAAAGAAATGTAATTAAGGCATCCCCTGTGATAGACTCCGGGATTCCTACAAAGCGGAGGTTGTTCCTCCTACTACGATTTTCCAGATCTTCGATCCGGTCTCTTAGCACCGCTTCGGTTTCCCTAACCTCTGCAAGTGATTGCTCCACAGTGGAAGTAGTGACTTCACAAGAAGCCACTTTGTTCTCAAGCTCCACTATTTTCTGCGTGTTAGCTGTAATCATTGTTAACGCAGAATTAATTGAAGTATGTAAGACCTCAAAGCGTTTGTCCATCATGGGCATTAGGATTCTGGAGACCTCTTGGGCTATAGCGGCTAAGGTGAGTGGCTCACCACCCTGCTGGGGTCCAGTCGGGCTCGACGGGGAGGCAGAATCATGAACAGCCGTGCCCCCTGAAAAGGAAGCCGCAGAGGAACAGTCCTCCCCTACAACCCTCGGGGGAGTGCCCTGAGACATGGTAAGGGGTTTATTTTTCGGAGTCTTGGTGCCGCCTTTAGATGTGGTAGGGGCCTGAGTAGGTTTCGGAGAAGTCGCTGCAGCAGGCGAAGGTGTGTGCTGGCATGTGCTTCTTTTTGGTTGAGATCTAGAGAGGTATTTATCCATCCCTCCGTTACAGAGGGATGAAAGGGTTAAAGCGTAACAAAAAAAAAAGGAGTCTTAGGAGTGGCAGCAATGACCCCAAGTATCACATGTCAAAAAAGTAGTAAGTCGCTATTAGATACCTCTATATGTACTGTGCTACCGAGGGATGAGAAGGATGAAGAGTGTTGGCAAGGATTTCGGGAGAGACAGGGATAAATTCCAGAATCACCTCTAGCTACTATCAGGCTGTGCTTACAGTGTCTTGGAACTCGCCACACCTAGCTAGAAAAATTTTAACTAAACACACCCAAGTCCATCCACACAAACAGACTGCATCAGCAGTGATCGAAGGCAGGTCAACGAATCCTAAGCCTCCAGCACCCTCTAGTGGTCAAAGCCTGCCAGTGCTGTACTGTACACAATTGGTTTAGTAGAGTAGGAGGATGTTAACCCTCACTGTGACCTAGTGTGTAACTCCATCTACACAAAAATGTGGAGGTAGGGAAAAAACCCCCAGAAATATAAAACAACTCAGTTCTTAAGTCCAAGTTCCCCCCTCCAACCGAGACCCTTAGCAACAGAATACTGCAAAGTTATGCACCTTTAGACCCCGCAAGGGGCTCAGAATCCAAGTCACAGAATTTAGTGGTTAATGAAGGTGCTGTGCCTGTGTCCTGGATGGAACCAGTGCACCCCTCCGATCGTGGTGAAACTTTTTAGACAGTCAATGACCGCGTCCTCCCTGCTACGATTGGTACTGTCACCCAGGGACGTTATTGATGGCTGACAAGTGAGGTTAGAAGCTGCAAGCTGTGCACTGGCACCACCACCAACAGCAATATGGCGGCCGCCCACCCCGCCCCCACAAAGCCCGATGAGGGGGTAGCACAAGGAGCTTCAGAAAAGTCCTCTCCCCTTAGGAGCAAGCCTCGGCAGTGAGGAGAGCCCACATCTCAGTCGCAGAGGCGAGCACCACATATCCAGCGCCTGGGTTAGTCACTGTGTCCCCCGTGTCTCTGGGGCGGGTTGAGGCTGCAGATCCCAGAACCAAGATGGCCGACCATCTCACCACCTGACCACTTGCGGGCAGCGCTGGAAGATGGCGGATCTCCGACAATCTCTGCCACCGTCCGCCCGCCTCCTCCACTCTACCCACCTGGTCGCCGGCACCTCTCCCAAGCGCTGGGCCTCCGCTCCCTCGTGGTGGGTGCCCTGCACCGGCCCGGCAACCTTAGGGACGCGCCTGATCCTGCGTGTGACCGTTCTGCCAGGTCCCCTCCTTTCCTCGTAGGCGTCCGGAATACGCTCACCGCCTCCGGCCACCGCCGCCCTGTGTCCTGGCTTCTGGCACTGCGTAGATAACCTACCGCCCGCGATCTCCCCTTTACAGCGCTGTTCCTCCAAGGCAGCCACGCACCGCACCTGGCCGGCTCCTCCCTGGAGAGGTAAGTGTGGCGATACCAGGGGTTTCGGTGTTTCACCCGGCCTACGCTGCGAGCTGTCTTCCGGCTAGTCTTTCGGGCACTGTCCCGGCTCTCTGCTTCACGGTGGGGCGTCGCTTCAAAGGCCGGCCTTGAATTACGGAGCACACATCAGCTCCTCGACTATCCGGGGAAATGATAAGACGTTCACTGGACCTCTCCTGCCTACGGGCTTAAACAGTCAAGGTCCTTTTTACTGAGCTTTGGCTCAGATTTGTAGCCCAAAAGGCCGAGAATTAAAGGCTCAGGAACGGGGAGCTCTGCTAAAACGCGGCTACACTACCTCGTAAGCATCCGGCCTGGCCGGAAGTCTATTGCAATTTCTTATGTTCACACCGATCTCGGCGACAAAAACGCGTTGTTTCGGGATTTAATTGATTGTATGTTTATAGAAGTGAGCTCTTTTTTCAGAGAATATTTTACAACTAATAAAATTATATTTATTCATACTCCATGCCGCACACGCTGAGGAGCGGAGATTTTTATTGCGCCGATCTCATCCCATAGACTACAAATGGGAAAAGTAGCTCGCGCTCTATTGGCTGGGAGAGCCAAGCTCCCGCTAGCTCAACCAATCAGCTCATTTCCTGCATTTTTTAACTGTATTTTGAACTGTCCCTCCTTTGATTGGTTCAAATTCTCCATAGGCTATAATGGTCCCTTGTCGCACCTATCTGAAGGCCGAGATAAGCCAAGCCCCGCTAGCTCAACCAATCAGCTCTTTTCTGTATTTTACTGTATTTTAACTGTCCCCACCTTTGATTTTTATGGCCAATACTTCCCCATAGGTTTTAATGGGTTCACTGTCCCGCTCCTATTCTGATGGCCCGGTTTCTGCCGACCCAATGAGAAAGCATTCAGAATTTGAATTACTGTATTTCCCGGCAAATTCCCAATATCCTAATTCTTTTATATTGCGCCGTTCTAGATTTTGGAAAGTGATTTTATTTTTATGTAATTTTTTTTATAAGGCATCTTTGATCATACCCGCACGGACATGTTGAATGATTTCTCGCGTGTTTTCCCAGCATGTCTCGAATCGGAAACACATCCTTCGGCGCATCCGCACTGCGCCTAAGTCCCGCACTGCGCCTTCACACACGGGAGGTGCGGCGGACTTTTTAACCGCAAGTATTGAGCGGCCCCGCTCAGCTTTCACTCGAAATCGGGCGAAATGGCGCCCTCCAACACGGCGAGAATCATACATGTCGCCTTTTGTGTTGAGTAAGTCAGACTTTGTCCCAAAAAAGTGCAAGCCTTGTATAATTCTATGTGATCTAATCAATTATTAGACGGAGAAATAAAAAAAAGTTATGTCTCTGGTGAAGGTAGGGTTTTATAACCAACATTCCCATCACAATCTGTGCGACTTCTCTCAACAAAGTAATATTTCCTTACATTTCCCTTCTAGGGAACATTACACTTTCCTCCTGTATGAATTCTCTTGTGTCGTTCAAGTATGTGCTTAACTCTAAAAGATTTCCCCACATTCTGAACAAGAAAAAGGCTTCTCCAACTGTGTGATATTATCTCATGTTAACTAGGTTTGATTTCCTCTGTAAAAGATTTCCCACATTCAGACATGAAAAAGGCTTTCTCCACCTGTGTGAACTCTCTCAAGTGTAACAAGTGCTGCTTTGATTCGAAAACATTTCCCACAAACTGATCATGAAAAAGGCTTAACTCCTGTGTGAAATCTCCTATTGCAACAAGATTTTGATTTGTCCTGTAAAAGATTACCCGCATTCTTGAACATGAAAATGGCTTCATCCCCTGTGTGATTCTCTACGTGCAACAAGAGTTATGATTTGTACTGTAAAAGATTTTCCCACAATCTGAACAAGAAAAAGGCTTCTCCTCTGTGTGCATAATCTCATGATCTAACTAGATGAGATTTTTATGTAAAAGATTTCCCCCCCACACTCTGTTACATGAAAAAGATTCTCCTCCTGTGTGAATTCTCTTATGTGCAACAAGAGTTGATTTGTCTGTAAAAGATTTCCCACATTCTGAAAATGAAATAGGTTTCTCCTCTGTGTGAATTATCTCATGTCTAACTAGAGTTGATTTTTTTGTAAAAGATTTCCCACATTCTGTACATGAAAAAGGTTTCTCCCCTGTGAGAAAACTCTTATGTGCAACAAGAGTTGATTTGTCTGTAAAAGATTTCCAACATTCTGTACATGAAAAAGGTTTCTCCCTCCCTGTGTGGAATTCTCTTATGTCAACAAGAGTTGGATTGTCTGTAAAAGATTTCCCACATTCTGAAATGAAAAAAGTCTTTCTCCTGTGTGAATTCTCTGATGTGCAATTATAATTGATTTCATTCTAAAATGATTTCCCACATTCTAACATGAAATAAAAGGCTTCTCCTCTGTATGAATTCTCTCATTCAACTAGATGTATTGTCTGTGAAAGATGTCCACATTCTGAACCATGAAAAAAGTGCTTCGCTCCTGTGGAATTCTCTCATGTTCATCAAGACAAACTTATATGAATATGGCTTCCCTCAGTGTGAATCTTCTTTGAGTAACAAGGTTAGAACGGTTTGTAAACATTTTACCACAATGGACCACATGGAAACCATTTCCCCTCATTTTTGTCCTGTTCTTGTGGTAACCATCTGTGGTCCGCTCAGAAGGTTCTTCATGACTGGTTGATTTATAACTTAGTGAATACATGCAGTTTCCTTCAGAGATCCAAAGGAAGTTTTCAGATAAAATTAAAAAATATTTTAATGATTTTTTCTTTTCAATCCACAAAATAGAAACATTTTAAACATTCCATTTAGCTGAAAACTCCTGCAGCTTTATTAAGTTAATTTGGCCAAAGCCGGAGATGGAATCCCAGCAGGACCACTTATTGTGACCACCTTCCACACATCACAAAATTCATGCAGGAATTCCCGGTTGTGCTCTGGCTTGCTAGGTATGTAAGGTGTGATAGACTGTCTGCACATATATCCTTCACTTCTGTTATGAATATAAGGGGCAATTTATGAGAGTGTTTAATTGCTTCCACATATGTGAACTGTTGCGGCTGCTGTGGTGACAGTGTATAGTGAGTGGAGAAACACAGTGTAGGCAGTGCAGAGCTCCACACGCCATAGAGGTAAAGGTCGGCTATTAAGGTGCATGAGGGCGGAGAAACATACTACATAGCACCCCAAAATGACCCAAAGGGTGACCAAACATGGGTCTAACACAAGACCAAACATTCAAGTGTATGGGACCCAGGAGTAGACGGATGTCACTGCACCTCTGCTAACAGTACTGTGTCTGGGGCCCCAGGTAGCAACATCAACCCTCAACTTACTAATAACCAAGGCAACATCACAGGAAAACACTGTTTTTTTCTGGCATAAACGTAAATTGAACCTCGCTAGAATTGCAAATGTTTTGTTTTCTCCGATAAGTCACATTTCTGCTTCATGCAACGTATGGAATGTTTCGCGAGTGTAGGTGAGAAAACATCAGAGAATAAACATGCACAACCATGTTGCAGAAAAACGCAAGCCTGTGTGCAATTGTTTAAGGTCTGGGGAAGTTTTTCAGGGTAGCACTGGGCCAATTCATTCATGCGTGCAAGGCGTCTCACCCGATTTGAGTAAGAAATCAATCTCTAGCGATCACAAACACCCTACATGCTGATTGTCTCTCCTGAGGCCTAGGGATCTCCACCAAGAAATATGCGTATATGTCAGATGGCTAGAAACGTCTGATATTGGCTGGTAGAGCAGGACCAAGACTTTCCAGTCCTACCCTGGCCCTTAATCCCCAGACCCTAATTGAGCATGTGAAGGGCCCTTGAATGGTGCTGCTGGCTCTATGGCCCCTCCGGCAGCTGTGAGATGCAGTTGGCTTCAGATCCCTGTGACAACCTACCAGGAACCTTATGGAGACATTCTCTCCACCTGCCTCACTGCTTATCTGTTCTGCACACAACGTCTCGATGGAGATAATGAATGGACCCTCACTGTTGTGTATTTCTCATTACATTCACACCTTACAGTGGCTGAAAAAACTGCATGATATACCTGCCCCTGTGTTGACTGCAGCCTTATAAATCCTTGTATAACACTGTAACCTATCAGTGACACAGTCCAGGATTCTGCTCTACACTCACTCATCACTAGTGTTGAGCGATTGCGTTGGCTATCGAGATCGATCGATAGTCGAATAGTTCGGGCCGGCTTATCGAATAAAGGTTTTTCGATAGTGAGCAATCGATTATGAGCAATACCATTAACGTCTATGGAGAGCAACAACACCTCATTATTACAACCCAACAAGGCAGTGAGAAGCTGAAATTAAACATCCACAACAGTCAAATGGATACAGTGCTACACTCTTATCAACCCACTTAGGATTATAAAAGTCACAGAAAAAAAGTCACAACCATACACTATCCCTGACTGTACCACAGCCATACCCTTAAACCAGCATCAACCCACAAATAAAAACAAGCGCCAGACAGGCAGTATGAGTTGAACCAACATCTTACTTGAACTGACATTGAATATCCCTGTCCTGGAACGCAGCAAGAGCCCCAAACCTGCATGACCCCCACATTAAAAGTGCCGGAGAAGGAGACTTTCAACCACCATTAAGTTTCCACTGGGACAATGACTATACCTGTCCTGGGCCTCAGCAATGAGCCCCAAACCTGCAAGACCCCCAAAATAAAAAGTGCGCCAGAAAAAGGAGTCTATTCAACCACCCTTATAGTTTCACTGGACATAGAACTATACCTGACCTGGGCTACAGCAAGAGCCCCAAACCCTGCATGACCCCTCACATTTAAAAGTGCGGAGAAAGGATACTTTCACCACCATTTAGTATCACTGGACATGACTATACCTTCCTGGGCCACAGCATGAGCCCCAAACCTGCATGACCCCTACACATATAAAAGTGCTGGAAAAAGGAGTCCTTTCAACCACCATTTTAGTTCACTGGACATTGAACTATACTGTCCTGGGCCACAGCATGAGCCCCAAACCTGCATGACCGCCAAAGGGGGAAAATTTTAATATGTGTGTGTGTGTGTGAGTAAACCATTAAAAAGTGCCGGAGAAAGGAGACTTTCCAACGCACCATTTAAGTTTCACTGGACATTGACATACCTGTCCTGGCCACAGCATGTGCCCCAAACCTGCATACCCCCACATATAAAAAGTGCCGTAAAAAGGAGTCCTATCAACCACCATTTATAAGTTTCACTGGACATTGACTAATACCTGTCCTGGCCACAAGCATGACCCCAAACCTGATGACCCCCACATTTAAAAAGTGCAGGATAAAGAGACTTTTCATCAAACCACCATTTAGTTCACTGGACATTGGACTAAACCTGTCCTGGCCACAGCATGAGAGCCCCAAACCTGCATGACCCCCACCTTTTGTAAAAAAGTGCCGGAAAAAGGAGTCTTTCATCCACCATTTTAGTTTCACTGGACATGAACTATACCTGTCCTTGGGCCCACAGCATGAGGCCCAAACACCGCATGACCCCCACATTTTAAAAAGTGCCATAAAAAGGAGACTTTCAACCACCATGTTTTAGTTTCACTGACATTGACAATACCTGTCCTGTGCCACACATGACCCCAAACCTGCATGACCCCCACAGTTTAAAAGTGCCGAAAAAGAGTCCTTTCAACCACCAATTTTAGTTTCACTGGACAATTGACTATACCTGTCCTGGGCCACAGCCATGAGCCCCCCCAACCGCATGACCCCCACATTTAAAAATGCTGGAAAAAGGAGTCTTTCAACCAACCATTTTTAGTTCATTCACTGGACATTGACTATACCTGTCCTGGGCCACACATGAGCCCCAAACCTGCATGTCCCCCCACATTTATAAAGTGCCAGAAAAAGGAGTCTTTCAACCACCATTTTAGTTTCACTGGACATTGACTATACCTGCCTGTCCACAGCATGAGCCCCAAACCTGCGTGACCCCCACATCTTAAAAAAGTGCTGGAAAAAGGAGTCCTTTTCACCACCATTTTATTTCACTGGACAATGACTAATACCTGCCGGGGCCACAGCATGAGCCCCAAACCTGCATGAACCCCACATTTAAAAAAGTTCCGTAAAAAAGGAGTCTTTTCAACCACCATTTTAGGTTGAACTGGACAATTGACTATACCTGTCCTGGGCCCACCAGCATGACCTAGGGCCGGAGTTACAGTGGGTGCGGTGATAGCCCAGGCTGCTCCGTCATCTATTACACGCAGGTTAAAATGCCCTGATGACACAGCAAGGAAAACTGTCGTGCTAAGCAGAAGTGCGGAAGTGGAAGTGAGAGACTCCAGCCTCCTCTCTGTACCTCAATACCTGGTAGCGCTCCCCTTCCGTATGAGTGGTGGACCATATTGCGCATCACTTGGAAAAAGCTTGGTGGATACGCATCCAGTTACACCCAGGTGCCCTTTATCTGGCATTCTTTTTCCTTCATTTTACTCACGTGCTGGAGGAAATGGTCTCTGTACTTTGTTCTCTTCCTGTGCTCCATACTCCATGTTCTCTGAATAACCTACATCTGGGTCAAGTTTTCCTGTACCCTCCCTTTACAATTCAAGGAATTTTTTAAACATCAGTTTTTGAACATCCAGTTTTTTAGTACTTTAATTCTATAAAACACCATTTTTAAATAGATGGAATCCATCCATGTCTTGTTTCTCTTTTTTTCATTGTATTAAATGGGTTGTCTCAATACAGGGATTGAAAGTTATGTTAAAGATCTTGGCAAAAACAAGTCCTTTTTGCAAATATGTGGGTCCATTAACAGTGTCCTACCTATTCCTGTAAACTGACAGCACCATCACCCTTGATCCACTCTTGACAATTGTGACGAACAAATGTCTGTTAGAAACAACATTTTATTAGAATAGGACCTGTAGTATAGCTGCATGTCACAGCAAAAATGCCCCCAAAAATTCAAGCATGACCCTTGAGCCCACTTTGTACTAAGTGGGAAGAAAAAGTCTGTTAGAAACAACATTTTTTTTTAGAATAGACCTGGTAGTATAGCTGCAAGTCACAGCAAAAATTCCCCAGAAAATTCAAAGCATGACCCCTTTAAGCCACTTATGTCAATTGTGAAGAACAAATGTCATTTAGAAACAACTTTTTTATAATAGGATATGTAGTATTCTGCATTTCAAAGCACAAGACCCCAATACTTATAAAACTTACTCTCAGCCCACTGTTAAAAATTTGAGGGAGAAATGCCACTTAGAAGCCACATTTCTATGCAAAGGACCATAACTATAGCTTATCTCACAGCAACAATGACCCCAAAAAATTAAAATATGACTTCTCAGCCACTGTTAAAACTTGTGAGGGAGAAATGCCACTTAAAGTCACAATTCTGTTTCCAAAGGACCATGATTATTGCTGTATCTCAACAGCAACATGACCTCAAAACCATGACAATGCCGAAAACTTCTAAGATAAAAAGAGAGTAATGTGAATACGAGTTGTCATGAAACCTTCTGTCTTTACATTCTCCTCACAGCAAAACCAACCAAAAATGAACTGTTGGGAAAAGAGAATAAAAATAGCATTAAGAAATGATCATTTAAAAAAAAAGTTTTCAAGAGACCATTTCTGTTTGAAAAGGAATGTGAAGTAGACCGGCAACAAAACGTGACCTTCGGCATTGGGGCCACAACAACATCAGAGATCCTTCCTGTTATCTAGATGAAAAGTCAACGATCCACAGTATTCTGTGGAAAAGCCGTATAGCGATTGTCTGTAATGACTCCCTCACGTGCGAAGTCCCTCTCAGATATGACGCTGGCTGCTGGGCAGGACAAAACCTCTATGGCAGTGACGACCAAGCTTCCGGGCCATTCGTCCATTTGGATACCCAGAAAGTCTATGGGTCCGTAACACATGCAAAAACATCGGTGTTGGACGCAGATAGTCGTGCACCATGATCTTAAGCTGATCTCTGTGTGTTGGATGTGTAGCCCTGCATTGCCATGCTTTGGTTGAGGTGGTAAACAAAGATTGCCAGAGGGTCCCCATCTAGGCTTCTGCTAACATGCCTTCTGCTGCCGCTAAGCCTACTTGTCACTCTACTGCTTTAACGTCACAGATGTTGTTCCAACGTGACAATTGGGAATGTGAAGCAGACGCAACGATGTCTCCATTTGATCAATCAGCCAAGGTCTCCATTTCCCTCATTTTACTTCTCTATTTGGTGGGTGTAAGAAAGTGCAGATTTTTGTTTTGTACCGGGATCCAGGAGGGTGGCCACCCATAACAGTTGTTTCATTTTGAAGGCCTAATGGCGAGATCATGATTGGAGGAATGGAGCAATCCAAGCACTCATGTGAGAGATGGAGCCTTGATTTCCCAAGCCATCTGGTCGAGGGGCACTAAGCAACGCTGATCTTCCTCATCTTCCCACCACCGCACACAGTCGCGCCAACCTTTTTCCAAGGCAGGGAGTGTCGTAAACATCGGTGTCTATTATACCCTCCTCCGCTGCCTAACGGCACAGCTCAAAACACAGCCCTGATTGCCTGAGATTATGCACCCTGAGAGCAGATGCGCCACCTTTGCGACTACTCTGGAACCCCGAACCACTGCCTAATGAAGACCGCTGAAATTGTGAAACCTGTCGGCCTTGTGAAAGATTTGACGGAGAGAAAGGCTCCGTGGTCCGCATCTGTAGTCTGTCTCCTCCTCCATCGCAGGCAGGGACTCAGATTTGTTTCAGAGTGTCCCAACGATCGTTCCAAACTAAGATCACCACAAATGCTCATGCAGACAAGCAATGTCCCGGCACTGACCATTTTGGTGGCTACTTCAAAAAACTGGCAAAGGATGGTGCAATAGCTCTTTCAACAACCTGCCTCCACTCTCGGCGGATCAACACCCCGAGGATCCCCCCCTTTTAGGTGGTTTACCGCTGCTTGTCATGCCATGTGGTCACTTCGTACTGCGTAATGCATGGCGCTGCTGCCCCCCCTACAATCGCTGAGCATGTGGAGGGTGGAATTCCTGCGTGTTGCCACGTCAACAATGAGACGGTTTTGACGGTGAGGCCGAGCAGACGCTGCAACGCAGCCAGGCGGCGAAACGTAGCAGGGTGCGAAATCGGAAGTGCGAACTCAGACCGTCGAGCCTTCTTCAGCCAGGCATTCCAACCCGGGTCGCTTCCTTTAGAAATTTCTGGACGATCAAGTTTCATGACATGTGCCAGGCAAGGATGTGCTCCAGCCTACGATCTATAAGGGCGGCCAGCAGATATCGCCCGTTATCGCACACCACCCTTAGCCTGGCACAAGGTTTCTTGTCACACCAGCCAGCGCTCGGTCTTTTGCTTAGAGCCGTCCCACAGCTCTGACCTGTGTGTGACGTTCCTCCAAGGCAATTAATTTCAACAACGGCAAGGTGTCACTGGGTCACCGAGATGCCACCAAGGACCTTGGGGGAAAGAGCCCTGCACCAACCCTGCGGTTTTTGAAGAGCGTTCGTAGCGCCGAGCCTGAGAGCCACCGACACCCCCCAGAGACATCCACCCCAGCTCAACCAGTGAGCTGTCACAATATATAGCGGCCTTGGCCGAGCTTACTAGTCCATTTGGTCGGTGGTGATATGGACTTTTCCACCCAGTGCAGACAACGTCGCTTTGAAATTTTAGATGACACTTGGCTGGCCAGGCAGGGACGGCTTTTCTGGCAAAGAATGCCTGCTCGGCAATCTGGAATTGGGTGCAGAAGAGGGCAGGGTCGTGGACGTGGCGGAACCCATATCTGTGTCCCATACCAGACGGAAAGGCAACATTTCCAAGGCCAAATGCCAAAAGCCTGGCAATGCCGACATTCAGGCTTTGGCTTTGGATGATGTTTTTTGGGATTAAAGTGTTTCTTCTGTTCCCAAACCTGAAGACAGAAGGCTGGCTGCTAGACTGGCCTCTGTACAACGGCGAGCAGGTCCGTCCAAACTGGCGAAGGAGAAGGGGTAGGTGGGTTTATTCTACTGGTGGTGCCTGGTGGTACTTCCGGGCGACGGGGGAGGCTGAAGCGGAGGCTATTCCTGAACATGACTCTGAGAGACATGGGCAGCTGAGAACTCATGGTGGAGGCGGAGGAGGAGGAGGCGGAGACAGAGGGTTGGACAGTGGTTGAGGCCCGGCGTCGGGTCTGTGCTTTTTTGGCCAAGTGTTTCCTCCATTATCAACTCATGGCATTCGCTGCATGAAATAGACATGTTGGTGGTGGTTAACCACTTAAGGTTCTTGCCACTACTTATGCGTATTACGCAAAGGCGCATAAGACATCGCTGGGTGGAATCAGAGGCTTGCACCAAAGAAAGGCCTCAGGCTTGAGAGGTCCTGGACCTTATTTTTTTATTTTTTTTGACGGCGATTAATGCGAGGAGCGGGGTTTGCGCTGACCGTGCTTGCGGAAATCATATCAGCGGACTTCTGCGACCGCCCTCTCCCTTTTTTGTGCGGGACCGCGTATTGACTCTAAACTACCCCAATCGTCTTCCTCTCGTCCACTGAGAACGCATCGCAAGCAAATTCATCGGAAAAGACCATGATGATCCGCAATGTCGACATCAATCATCATCATCCACACAGTGACTTTGGTCGTCCTGACTTTCTGCATCCATAATCTGCGGGCTACAAGCAAGGGGCACTGCAAGTCGTTTCCCGACCGGCCCGAGATTTTTGCCGATTTGATAGACCGGCTTCCTTCACCCTTCCTCTGATGGCATCAGTAACTGGGCGTCAGAGCAGACTAAATCAATCCCTTGATCTTTATAACATGCCTTCTACCCCAACCGCATTTTGTCAACAAAGATGTCTTCAACACTGGATTATCCAAGTGGTGTGGGTACACGAGTTGACATATGGGCTGCTTCATGTTTGGACCGATGCTGATGGATGCTGATGACGACATTTGTGGCCGTGACTGGGAGACGGGAGGAAACTGCTAGATGCAGGTATGGCCATTAACCACTGAAGGACAGAATGGTCGACGAAGTTATCGGTACTTAGATTCCATGGCCCTACCCAGCGATTGACATGCCTGAGGGTCCTGCAACTGACGATCCCGCTGGCATGCGTGATGTCGCCCAGCACTGAAGGAGCACCTTCTCTCGTACCTCTACCTCCATGTGCAACCCCCCTCATGCTCGCGTACGCACCTGCATTTCGCTCCATTCCAGAATATAAAAATTTATAAGTATGGAATAGTTTTTGAAAGTCACTTATATAAAAGACGCAAATCACAGCTATTCTCAATCCTACTAATCAAAACAAAATTTGCTGGATTCAAATTTAACAGCAAGGTGCTATCAACAATTGGACTGGGCAAAAGTCCCAAAAAACACGTATCTGTTATTTTTGGTATAATAAATGGTATTTTTTGCACCTTTCAATTCACACTGTGTGAATATAGAATTGCTGGTTTTAAGATTTACGTAGATGCTGCGTCAATGAACATGTCCTGGGTGCGCAAAAGACAAAAAACGACGAAACAGTATATGTTTTTGATATAATAAACTGTATTTTTTTTTGCACCTTTCAATTCACCGTGGTGAATATAGAATTGGCTGTCTTAAGAATTACGTAGATGCTGCGTCAATGTAAAGTCCTGGGTGCGCAAAGTCAAAAAACACGTACTGTTATGTTTTGATATAAGTAAACAGTATTTATATGGCACCTTTCAATTCACCTGTGGTGAATATAGAATAGCTGTATTAAATTTAACTAGATCTGGGCGTCAATGACCAGTAACTGTGTGCGCAAAAAGTCAAAAACACGTACCTGTTATGTTTTGATATATAAAAATGGTATTTTTTTGCACCTATTCAATTCACCTGTGGTGAATGATAGAATTGCTGTTTTAAGATTACGTAGATGCTGCGTCAAAGCAACAATGCTGGGTGTGCAAAAGTCAAAAACACGTAACTGTTCTGTTTTGATATAATAAACTATTTTGCACCTTTCAATTCCACCTGTGTGAATATAGAATTTGCTGTTTTAAGATTATTACTAGAGTTCTGCGTCAATGAACAGTAACTGGGTGCAGCAAAAGTCAAAAAAAGCACGTAACTTTATGTTTTGATATAATAAACGGTATTTTTTGGCACCTTTCAATTTCCACCTGTGTGAAAATAGAATTGCTGTTTTTAAAGATTACGTAGATGCTGCGTCAATAGAAACATAACTGGGTGCGCAAAAGTCAAAAAACACGTAACAGATATGTTTTAGATATAATAATACGAAATTTTTTGCACCTTTCAATTCACCATCAGTGGTGAATATAGAAATGCTGTTTTAAGATTTCGTAGATTGCTTGCGTACTGAACAATTGCCTGGTAGTGCAAAAGTCAAAAAACACGTAAAACTGTTATTTTTGATATAAGAAACTGTATTTTTGCACCTTTCAATTCACCTTTGGGAAAAAATAATTGCTGTATTAAGATTTACTAGATGCTAGCGTCAATCGAACAGTACTGGTGCGTCAAAAGTCAAAAAACACTAACTGTGTTATGTTTTGATATAATATAAATTGATTTTTTGCACCTTTCACTTCACCTGTGGTTGAAAATAGAATTGCTGTTTTTAAGATTTAACGTAATGCTGCGTCAAAGAACAGTACTCTGGGGTGCCAAAAGACAAAAAACACGTAACTGTGATGTTTATCGTACGATACACGGTATTTTTGGCAACACACCACCTGTGCTGCCAACAAGATTGCTGGATTGTAATTTAAGAGCACAGGAGGATATATCAACAGTCCCACAAAAATAAAATGAACACCTATCTGAAATGTAATACTGATCCAAGTGGAGTTTTGCAGCTAACAAAAGAAGACCTGCAGTTACAAGAAATGATGATTAACCAATATAACTTCAGGCAGCCCAAGAACCAGCAAATAATTCAATAGCAAACTGATAACAATCAAGATATTCCACTACAAGGTCTACACTAATCTTGGTGAACTTTACCACTGTTCTTTATAGATAGAGCTTGTTCTGTGTTCGCCCGCGGGCCGCACCCCCCCCCGCTCCCTACCCGCCGTGAAATATACAAGCGGTAATGCTGCTTTAAAATTCTCTAAGCTAACTACATAAATTCTTCAAAATCTCTAATCACAAAAATGGACGGATCACAGCAAAAAGAAGAAGGTTTCTCCTGTGCAGAAATAGACTATTTCCCGCTGAGCTGTTTGGCCAACAAACAGAGCGCATGGCCTTTCCCCTATGAGAACGCTGAGAGACACTGAGGCCTGAAACAGGAAACGCGTTCTCTTAAAAACGAGGTCATGTATTTTTCTCCCAGCCAATCGCAACCATACACAACCCAGTCATGACGTCGCACACACATGTTACCCTGCTCTATTCTGTAATCTGATTTGCCTGGGCCGCAAAATTACAGAACGCCGAAAAAGGCGCGATCTAATTAGATGATGCACAGATTTTAACCTTAATTATCGCATGATCTGGAAAACTTCGATCACCATAAAAACCTTGCCGATTTCAACTTTGTGTCGATAAAATCGCTCACACACTCATCACTTTTATCACAAAACTGGACTTGATAAGATTCTGGACGCACAACCTTGTCTGACAATCAGGTCAGTCCTACTGCCCACACATCAGGCCCTTCAAGGGCAGCACTTTAATACCAGTGGAATCGCATCTGCTTAGTCACAATCACATCCTGGCATAACCAGATCGATCAAGAGACAGAGTGCACATCTCCAGTTGAACTCAAGAAGGGACAAGAGGGCCCGTACGGGGGGTAACGGGGGCAAGTCACCCGGTTTTCCCCTGTTATAGAGCATCTCAAGGGGTGTGGTGGAAAAGACAAAGCGGGGGTTTTTTTCCCCCCAGAAACTGTAAAAAAAGGGTTTTTTGGGGCCTTTGTTGTAAACCAAAATTTACTAAAATTCCCGGCTGTCCAAAGGGAAAGGGGCCCCAATGAAGTGGCCCCCGAGAGGGAGATAACCCCAAATCCCCGCCTTTAAAACATTGCAATAAAATGTCCAAAAACTTCCTCTTTACTTCCTTTTTTAAAAAACCCTTTACAAAAAATTGACCTTTAAAAATGAAAGGGGTTTTTTCCCTTTTTGGGCCCCAAAAACCCTTTTTTATTTTTGGTCCCCTGAAAAGTGGGGGTTTTAAAGGGGGATCTAAAAAGTGGGCCTTAGATCCGGGTGTCAGTGCAAATGTTCAAACACAGCAGGTTTATCCCCCAAAAAACCGATCCAAGCCTCATTATTTGGGAGGAAACCCATAAACGCCTTGGGGAGAAAAAACACCTTTTCAAGGGGCCCGGGACCGATATAACAGGATCCCCCGAAGAAGCCTCTGAAATTTCATTACACTCACCTGTGGTCACATCTTCCCGGGATCTCCCCCCCTTCACATCACTCATCCTAAAGGTCAAAAAACTCCTCGCTTCTTTTTTTCAGCCTCCACTTTTAGTTTCAGTCAGAAACTTTCCAAACCCCCATTTTTGACATATGGGGAAATATTTTTTTACAGAGACAGATTAAACCTTTTAAAACCTCCAAAATATCTATTAGCCCATCGGGGACTGCAAGAAAAGGGTCCACCCCCGTTTTTCAGATTTTGTATAGGGGGCCCCCCTACCCAGTATTCCCTGGGGGCCCTTCCCATCTCTTTTGCTTTGTTTCCCTTTTGCCTTAATATCAATCTGATTTTCCCCCCAAGAGACCAAAAACCCGTGAAAAAAGAGCCGGTTGTTCCATTCTGGTATAATTAGGGGGGAGACCAAACTTTCCCCCTTTCCAAAAAAAAAAAAAAAAAAAATTTTTATTTTCTGGGGGCCCTTTCCCTTTGGGCCGGGCCTGGGGAAAACAAGGGCTGGAATCTCTTGCTGGATTTTTTTCCTACTGGACCTTGTAGTGAGAAAAAAGTGACGAAAAACAGGGGCCGCGGTTATCTGTTATGTACGCATATCATACAAGGGCTCATCAACCCTTTAATTTTAGGGAAAGTGGAAAGAAAGGGGAGGGCGAACAGGAAATCTCCCGCTGTGTCTTTTCTCCCCTCACCCTTTTGATGTCCAAAGGGCCCCCCCCGGGGGAATCCAATTTATGACCCTCCCGGTACAGATCCCTGTGTTTCCCTTTTTTGTACTCCCACTCCTCCCCTGGAGGGCATGACAGGGACATCCCGACATCCTTATAGGAAACCCGCCAAACAAGGGGAAACCTTTCCTCCAGACCCCCAAATTCCCCTGGGGTTATGTATAATTTTTCCCCGCATTCTTTTTTCCCCCCTCCCCTTTATCAAGGGGCCCCTCATCCCCCCGTGTTATGTTTAAAAGTCCCCCGGGATCCCCTCACCTCTCCCCGTCAAGTCAGTGATTTCCCGGGGGTCAGGGCTAAAAATCTTCCCCAATCAGGAATTAGGTGGGGGCTGGGGCTTGGGGGCTTTCTTCCCTTTCCCCCTGCACACCGGGGGGGACAAAACTCACCAGAGACCCTTTTTTTCAATAAAGTGTAATCCTGTATATGGGGAAAACAAGATCACTTTCATTGATTCTAAGAACCCCCCACCTTTTTCCCCTATCCCCCCCTTTATGATAGAAGAAGGAAAAAAGGGGAAAGTGAGACTCTCACCTCCCAGTTTTCCAAAATAGATGAACTCCCCGGGGGAGGTTTTAATATTTTGGTCGCTCTGAGGTCCCCCATCCTTGTCCATCCCCGATGTCAGCGGCTGGTGCTTTCCCCCCCATCATTGGGCCTCCCGATAAGATTTTCCTGTGTCCCTTTTAAGTACTTTTTCCCCCCCCCTTAAAGAAGAGGTAGGGCAGTGAATCCGAAAACCCCCATTTGGGAAAACCCAAAAAACACAAAAGGGTCCATAAAATCCAACCTCTTTGTCATGTTATATATAAATTTTTAAACATTCATACTTCCAGTCAGCAACTCGTGATCCCGGGGGGTCCCGTTCTAAAGGGTATTCGTATCACTGAGTGAAGTGGAAAGGGTGGGGCTTGGGCTGCTTGGGCCCCCCACAAACCGGGGGGGCCAAAACCCCTCACCAATGACTTTTTACCTATGTGGGAAAACCCGGTATTGGGGGGGAAACCCCGATCATACATAGATTCAAAGAAAAACCCCCCAACCCTTTCCCTCATTCACCCGGAAAATTTATGAGAGAAAAGTGAGGTCATTTTGAGACTTTTCACCCTTTCCCGTCACCAAAGTGATGTTTTCCCCGGGTGAGGGGTTTAAAATCCTGGGGCCCTGAGGGGCTCCGTCCTTGTCCATCCCTTTTGTGGGTTTTTTGATGAAAAGGGCCATTTTTCTTTTCGTGAGATCCTGCACCTGGGGGAAAAAAACCGGAAGATGAGGGGGATAAGAGAGCAAGATACAAATTGTAAACATTTAAGGAAAATTTTAAATTTTTTTGATCCCTTGCTGATTTGGGGTAAGTTTTTGCCCCCCTGACAAAAATCATTTTAACATCCCTAAATTTTTTAAAAGGGGAGGTTTTAAAAATTAAAATTGGGGAGATAAGAATAATTTAAAAAAAAAAAACCAAAAAAAATTTGTAAAAAAATTTATACAAATGAAAATTTTCTTTTTGAGTAAGAAAAAAATTGTTTGAAACCTTTTGGGCCCAAAAAAGGGGGCTTTAAAATTTGGGGGCAAAAAACCCTTTTTGAGAGTGGGGATAGTGTTAATTTTGGGGTTTTAAAGGGAGCATTTTCTTCCCACAAAACCTTGGGGAGTTTAGTTAACACCAAAGAACTCAATATTTGTTCATCTGACCCCTTTCCCCCTTCTCCCCAAAACCCTTTCCAAAAAAAAACATCCCGGTTTTCTATGGGAAAATTCCGACCCGGGGGCCAATGGGGCCCTTTTAGAAAAGGGAAGGGGGGCTTTTTGGGGGACTGCCGGGTTTTTTAAAAATGACGGGTTAATGTAACCCTGGTTTTTTTGGTAAAATGTGCTTCCATTTTCCCTTTTGGGTCCTTAACCCAAATTCCCCCCTGTTAGTTTTTTAAAGGGTGATCTTTTCACCTTCCTCATATCAAGGATACCCCATTGACAAAAGATTTTGGATGGTCCCCCAAACGGATGGTGATTGAAGTCATTTTGTATTCCCTTTTGTTACTATTTACCAACAGTTGTTCCTTCTCACGCAAACGTTTATTATGGTTTGTAGCCCCTTCCCGCTTATGCAGGGGCTATGATCTTGTCCCTACATCCCTTTGAAAGCTTTTTGGTCTTTCCCCCTGTTATGAGGTTAAAATTTTATGATTGAGTCTTTGGACAGGAGTTTTTTTTATAAAGTTGACTATGTAAGACAAGCGTTGAAAGGGAGGGAAAAAGGTGACTGGGGTCCTAAAAAAGGGCTGTGGGAGCCAGAATTTTTTTTGGGTTTGGGAGGGAAACAAAAAACTTATTTTCTTCAGCAAAATGGGAAATACTTTTTAGAATTTTAAAACAATTTTTATTTTTATGTCCTTGTCATGGGGAAAGTTACCACAACCGCAAAGGGGTCATGCACATGAGGGGGGGTAAAAGGGGCCCCCGAGTAAGAGGGGGGGAGGGGAAAGGTTTTTTAAAAGGAGATTAAAATAGGGCAGGAAACAGGAGAAAAGGGCAGAGATGTGTGGGGGTTATGGGGAGTTACATAAGGGAGGTATAGGGGATTGGGGTAAGAGTGGGGGGGGGAAGGGTTTTTGGAGGGAGATTACATTAGGGGAGGTATCAGGGGTTTGGGGAGAGTTTTATGGGGGGGCAGGTTATGGTATGGAGTTTTAAAAGGGAGGTTTTTTTGTTTGGGGGCCGGTTTTATGGTGAACAGGTTAAAAAAATTTGGGGATTTTCATGAGGGGAGGTTAGGGGGTTGGGTAGATATGTATTTGGGGGAAAGGGTTAAAAAAATTGGGGATTAAAACAAGGGAGGTAAACAGGGGATTAGGGGGAAAGGATGTATGGGGGGAAAGGGTTTTGGATGGGAATTTTAAAAAAGGGGGGGGTATCGGAGGGTTAAGGGGAAAAGAAAGTATGGGGAGGTTATGGATGGAGTTTTTCATAGGGAGGTATCAGGGGGTTAAGGGGGCCGGGGATGTATGGGGGGAAGGTTAAGGGGGGAGATTACAATGGGGGGGTATCAGGAGATTAGGGGAGAGATGTAAAGGGGGGGAAAGGGTTTTAGTAGGATTACAAAAGGGAGGTAATTAGGGATTGGGGAGAGATAATGGGGGACAGGTTAGGGGTGGAGATTACATGGGGGGAGGTAAACAGGAGATTTTGGGTAAGATGTATGGGGGGGGGTTAAAGGATGGGATTACAGAAGGGGGGTAATTTGGGGAAAATTTGGGGAGAGAGGGAAGGGGGGAAAGGTTATGGATGGGATTACATGAGGGGGGGGTTTTCAGGAGATTTTTGGGTAGAGTTTATGGGGGGAGGTTATGGGTGGAGATTTAAATTGAGGTAGCAGGGATTAGGGTAGAGATGTAAAGGGGAAAAGGGTTTGGGATTTGGGGGATTACATGAGGGGGGTATCCCGGAATTAGGGCCGAGTTTATGGGGGGGGCAGGTTTTGGATGGAGTTAATGGGGGGGGTATAAAAGATTAGGGAAGGGTGTTGGGGACGGTTAAAGGGGTGGGGATTAAAATGAGGGAAAGGGATCAAAGGGATTGGCAAGATGTATGGGGGGGGGACCGGTTAAGGATGGAGATTACAAAAGGGGGGGTATCAGGGGATTAGGGAGGGATCAGGGGATTTTTGAAGGAGGGTGTATGGGGGGGGGAAAGGTTTTGATGGAGAAATTTTTCCCCAAAGGGGGGGGATCAGGAAAATATTGGGGAGAATAAAATGGGGGACAGGTTTTTGGTTTGGGGACACATGGGGGGGGGAACATGGGGGATTTGGGCAGAGGATGTATTTGGGGAAAAGGTTATGGGTGGAGTTTCATGAGGGAAGGTATCAGGGGAATTTTGGGGAGAGATGTAAGGGGGGGGTTTGGATGGGGAAATTTAAATGAGGGGAATTTTTCAGGGGAAAATTTGGGTAGAGATGTATGGGGGAAATTTTTGGGTGGAGATTTAAAATTTAAGGGGGGTTTAAAATTTGGAGATTAGGGGGAAGATATATGGGGGAAGGTTTTTGGTGGGGATAAACGAGGGGGGTATCAGGAGATTAGAAACGAGAAGTTGGGGGAACGGTTAAAAGGAAAGGAGAAATTCCTTTAGGGGGAGGTATAAAGGGGAATTTGGGTAAGATTATAAAGGGGGAAAAGGGTTTAGATGGAATTACATTAGGGAGGTATAAAGGAAGGGTTAGGGCAGAGAGTCATGGGGGAGGGTATGGTTTGGGGATTAATGAGGGAGGTATAGGGATTAGGGAGATTGGGATGGGGGGGGTTTTGGGGTTTGGGGTTTAAAAGGGGAAAGGGAAACAAGGGGTTAGGGAAAAGATATATGGGGGGGAAGGTTTTTTTGGGTTTAAACCCCCCCCCCCCGGGGGGGTTTAGGAGATTAGGGTAGAGATATTTGGGGGGAGTTAAATGGATGGAGATTAAAAGGGGAGGTATGAGGGGATTTTGGGGAGAGATTTTATTGGGGGAAGGGAAAGGATGGGGATTACATGGGGAGGAAAAGGGAAAAATTTGGGGTAGAGGTGGGGGGGGTTTTTGGGGGGGGGGGGGGTGGGCATTATCTGGGGTTGTCTCTAAAATTTTCCCGGGCGTCTCCGTGGAGGGATTTGTTAGGGAGAAGCGGGGGGAGAGAGGGGGGAGCCCGGCCCGGGAGGAAAGAAGGGGGGGGAAAAGGGGCAAAAGGGAGGAGCAAAAGAGGCCCCGGGAGTAAACCAAAGGGGAGATGGGGGGGAACAAGGGAAAAGTGTGGAGTCTTAACCCCTTTAAACCCACAGGGGTGGTTTTTAACCAGGGAGTAAAGGAACCCGGGTGACAAACAAATGGTCCCAAGAAGGGAAATGGCCAAAAAAGATTTTTCCCGGGTCCCCCCTACTGTGATGATCCATGACTTTACATCATGGAAGGCCCTGTAAAAGGGATAAAAGCAATCGGCCCCAAAAACCAAAAACCCTTAAAATCACCCAGTGCGGGGCCCTTTCATGATTCAAAAAGGCCCCAATATAACCACAGTGGGGGTTTCCTTTACATAGTTCCCTGGCCCAAAATTAAAAAAAAAAATTTTCCCTTTTCAATTTTTTTTTAAAAAAAAATAATTTTTTTAAAAATGGGGGGCCCAAAAATTTGGGTTATGGCCCCCAAAATACCCAACAAATGGGGGGCCCACTTTTTTCCCCAAAATCACCCCATTAAACATATTCATGGGGCCCCCAAAATACAACCCTAGTGCGGGAAACCAAAATGTTCATGGTCCCAAAATTTTACCCCACAGTTTCGGGCCACTACTAGTTCATGGCCCCAATATACACCCATTTCGGGGCCCCACATAGTTCCCGGCCCCAATTTTAAAACCACTTGCGGGGGCCCCACATAGTTTTGGCCCCAATATACACCACATTTCAAAGGGGGCCCAATTTTCTGGCCCCAATATACACCCAGTGCAGGGGCCCCTACATAAATTTTATGGCCCCAATGTTCACCCAGGCGGGACCTGTATATAAATTTTATGGCCCCAATATAAACCACAGTGCGAAACCCCCAAAAATTTTAAGGCCCCAATATAAACCCAAATGCCCTTCCCTTTCATAGTTATCATGGCCCCAATAAACACCACAATTTCGGGGGGCCCCCCAAATTTTGTTCCCGGGCCCCCAAAATTTCACCCACAGGGGGCAGGGGCCCCCACATAGTTCCATGGCCCCAAATTTTCACCCCAGTGCGGAGCCTGTTTTAAGTTCATGGCCCCATTTTACACCCCAGTGGCGGAGCCCAAATAGTTCAAAAAGGTCCCCAAAATACCAAACCCCAGTGCGGGGCCCTACATAGTTCAAGGGCCCCCAAAAATAACACCACAAGGGGGGGCCCCCACATATTCAAGGCCCCCAAATACACCCCACGGCGGGGCCCTAGTAGTTTTAGACCCCTAAATTTCACCCAGGGGGGGGCCCCTAATAGTTTCCCTTTTGGGCCCCAAAATACACCACAGTTGGGGGCCCCCACATAGCTCATGGTCCCCAAAATACACCACAAGGGTTTTGGGGGGCCCCTACATAGCCTCCCTTTGCCCCAAAATCACCCCCGTGCAGGGCCCCCACAAGCTCATGGGGCCCCCAAAAAACGCAATACTCGGGGGCCCCTAATAGTTTCAAGGCCCCCAAAAAAAAAAACAGTGCGGGGCCCCCACAAAAGTTCGGCCCCCAATAAAACCCCCCCAATTTCGGCTCCTTACATAGTTTCCCTGGGGCCCCCCCCTTTCACCCCAATGGGGGGGCATAAAATTTTTTCCCTTGGCCCCAAAAAAACACCCCAGTGCGGTCCTTACAACTTCAAAACCCCCAAAAAACACCAAATGCGGGGCAATACCCTACTTCATGGCCCCAAAAAAACCAAAACCTTTTGGTCCTTGCCCCGGGTTTTTGTTTTCCCCTTTGCGCATTTCGCGAGTTTTTTCCATTTTTGCCCCGTGGCAGTTCCCCTTTTTTAGGAGCTTTAAACAGTGTGCGTGTGGTGATCCCGTTCGAGTGAAATAAAAATTATGTTTAATCAAGGGTGTCAAAACGCTAAACTGTCATTTCCTTTTTGTAATCACTTTGATTCTCGATGTTGCACATGATCTTGTAACAACTCTTTTGGATATGACTATTAACAATTTATATAACACTTGATTTTGCGATTTGCATTGTATTTACCACATTATGTTTTTTATGTAACACGTGTATATTGTAAACACTGTAAATTTTTTTATAATCTCTGGATTGTTCACTTTTTAAATTGATGATGTCACTACTCCTATATATACTCACTTCACTTGCACTGTTTGGGTTCAGCTTGAAAAAGGCTCTGTTTAGGGCCGAAACGTTGCTGTTTCTTGGGTACATTAAATCTTTTATTTTTTTTTGGAATGGCTGCCTCCGTTTTTCTATTTTTCACTACTTTTTGACCCTGATCCAGGTCAGGTGTCGTGCACTCTTTACTATTTTTTGATGCTGTTGATGAACTGTTGTTTCTAATCGTTTGGATTGGTCAGCGTGCATCCTTTTGAATTTTTTGGAATATATATTTTTCAATTACCATGACTTCGGCACCCAATGTTTTTTCTTATACAGAGGATGATGTTGGAAGGATACTACAAGGTATTTTTCAGGGACATTTCTTTTTTTAAGTGCTCCATCGTTGATTAATGTCAAGAGACAGTGGGTAGAATGAACAACTAAACTTGTGGTCCCACAACAATTACACTTATTGACTATAGGTAGCCACTTAAAAACGGACCGCATTCCTAGGGTGCATGATATCACATCGTATCACCTAGTCTCTTTGTGAATAATGAAGATTTTTGTGTAAAAATTTTATACAGATTGACTAACAAATTTGCACGTGATGTTATGTTACATAACATGGATTTTCTGCAGAAGGAACTTCAAAACATTAATATCAAAATCCAAGGCTTTGAAGATGTTTTGTCATCACTGTTGGTGGGCGAGGAATTCCAAAAGTATAAGGAGGATTTTCAACAATCTTTAGCCAAGTTCAAAACTGATCTTGAAGGTTCTAAGAAACAAAAATGGCACCGGAGATATTGAGGACTACAAAACAGGTTGTTTATTTAAGATTGGCAGCCAAACCTCAATCTAATCGTCATGTATTCATCAACTAAGAGAATCCACGAAAAGAGGAAATAACGACCTTCTAACTCTGATACTGATGGACAAGACACGCCACTTTTTTTAGGTCTGGACTCCCCTTCTTTAAACGGACAAGAAGAGGGGGAAGGAAACACAACCGCAGTTTCAAGAAACAGATCCAACAGAGAAAAGAGGGAGAAGTTTCCCCCAAAGAACAAACAGAAGAATCAACTTAGTGGAAATATTTCCTCCTATACATTATAATGAGCTAGAAATGTGTGGTGTTAAATAAGGGTTTATCTTTTTGGCCCCTATGAATATACTGAACTGGTTTCATATTGAAATGGACTATTAATAGTTTTTTTTTTCTTAAGTTGAACTTAATTTGTTTTTTTCAGATATATATCTTCGTTGATTCTTTCGATGTCTGCTGAGGATTGGTTTAAAGTATACATTAGGATTTTTTTTTAAGGATATGGTTTTAAAAAAAAGTAGCAATTTTGTTCCATACACCAACAACCCCATTATCACCTACTGCCTGTGAATCCACTGTTAAATCCAGGGTTCAGAGGATACTGATAATGTAATCAGAGTTAATAATGTCACAACAGAATTTAACTAAAAAAGAGAAGGCTGCCATTAATCTTGACTCCAGAATAAGAATCTTACAATCAAGAGCCTGCAGATAAAGGCGGCGCGATTCTGTCTTAATGATACGTTTGATTACAATTGCGAGATCAAACGACAACTAATGATAGTGAGGTATATTTACTTGGGCATCTGATCTACTTCTAGATTGCTTAAACAATTACAAAGATCTTGTTAATGTAGATTATGAACAAAAAATCATAGATAAAAGATTTGAAAGATTATCTTATTGAAAAATTCCTCCCTAACTGTTCCAGTGATATATTGTCTCCCCAATATTTACAAATCACTTCAGAATCCCCCAGGGCCGACCCCATTTGTTTCAGGACAAGGTTCCAATTTTTTGTCCAGTTGCCAGATTCCCTTAGATAATAATATTGAGGAACATGCTTATTCAGAGGCCGAGATCACTTATTAAAGATACTACCGAAAATATATGAATAAAATACATGACATAAAAATAGAGATTCAGAATGTTGGTCTCATTTGATGTTATGAATCTATATACCTCTATTAATCATTCGAGAGGTATCTGCACAGTAGGCAAATTTTTGGACACTACAGATTTATCTCCATACCTTAAACAATTTAATTCTGATCATATTTAGATTTATTCTTACTGCAATATTTTTGTTTCCAGAATCAATTTTTATGTCAAGTAGGGCACAGCCATGGGCCTCTACTGTGGCGCCTACGTATGCCAACAATTTTAAGGCCCACTTAGAGGAGGAGTCATTCTATGTGTTCTCTACCATGGTCAGAACATGTTGTTCTGTTGGTTGAGATACATAGATGACATTTTTTGTAGTTTGGAAGAAGCACTTCGTACAGTTTGGATGATTTCTTTTCATTGATAAATAATTGGATCCTGACATTAAATTTTACTATGATTCATCAGATGTTGAATCCAATTTCTTGATACACTTGTCAGAAAAGGCTAATGGATTGATACGGACATCTTTGTAAAACATACCGAGAATAAACAATTTGCTTCATTATGACAGCTTTCATCCTAGATCGATGCTTGAACTCCTTAACCATATAGGCCAATTCTTGATGGTTAAACGCATTGTAGATAAACCTCCCATACTTATGACCAGACTTGATGAAATGGTAATAAATTCCATAGACGAGGTTATCCTGAAAATTAAATAGAATCTCAAACGTTGCGAAAGTAAGAGACCTTGACAGAACTTGCACTATTGAAACCTAATATAAGATTTTGGTGAATCCCCGATTACTTTTGTATCCCGTTCTCCTGCTCTTTCCAATAAATCATGATGTTTTAGGAGGAATGGGCAGTTCTTAAGATAATTTCCCTTCGATTCCAGAATTCAGCATGCCCCCCAGAATGGCGTATAGGAGAAATAAAAATCTTAAAGATTTTCTTGTCTCCTCAAATGAGAAACCGGTGTTGTCAGAGGGACAGAGAGTGCTACGCCCATTAAAAACTGGTTGTTTTCCATGTTCAGGATGTCATTGCTGCAAACAGTTAATTAAAGGGAGTATATTCACTCATCCAGTAACAAAAAAATTATTTAATATCAACTTTTTCCTTACCTGCAGGAGCAGTTATGTGATCTATGTCTTGATATGCCCTTGTGCGTTTTTTTATATGTGGGGGTGAAACAACTCCAGGAATGTAGGATGTGCATAAGTAAGCATAAGTCGACCATCCGTACGTTGGAAAAGTTTGATTTTCCTGTGCCTAACACTTTCATATCTGAAACCTAGTGCTGATGATCCCTTAGTTTATGGATTATCATCATGTCCCCATTATTTAAACGGGTGGAAATCGTAAATTAGCTTTGAAAATATAGAGAGTTGAAAATGGATTCCACAAGTTTAAATATTTACAAAACCTATGGTTTGAATTTGGAGTTTAAGGTTCTTCCTCAGATGTGTCGTTCTTTATAAAATAGTTCCTTTCTAGAGTTTCATCCCAGTGTCACGCTGCTGAATTCTCTCCCTGGGTACTTTGTGTGTGCATACAACATCTTTTCCTGTATAATTGGCACAAACAGTGCTTAAGTAATTTTTATTTAAAATGTTTTTGGTCATTTTTTATTTTAGGTCCTAATTATTTTTGTTATTTTTTTATTTCAGAATGTAATACCATTCTGAGCTGGATCCTCTGCCTGCCACTTGTTCCATTTGAGTTTCCTGGATCTTTCCGGCTGTTTTGTGAAATTGATTTGGAGTTGGGCTGTGTGTTTTTTTTTGTGTGCAATGTCTCAGGGAATATAGCGCTGTCATATTATGAATATTGCGCCCCTATTTTGGCGTCTGTTATGGCTGGCCATGGCTTCGTCATTAATTTGAGGAGGACATGGACTAGCCCCTTGGCGTTGACGTTTTACCCTGGGTTATACCTGGAGTATTATGTTGATGCATAAGGTGACAGACTACCTATTTTAGGGCTAATTATTGTTTCCCCTTCTATGACTGCACATATAACTTGATCATTTATACTCTGTTAGATAGTCCACATGGTAATATCAGAGTGTGTAGATCATAGTTTCCAACACTTCTTATGGCCCACTAACTCCTTTGAAACATATGTATCGCTGATGCTCGATATATGTTTCTTATCACGGATGTCCTATGTTGTACGCATGTGCTGGGTTTTCATGCTTGCGCATGCTCAGTTTATTCAGCTGAACGCCGTGATTTTTTCCTTGCCGGTTTCTGATCCACTTTGCGCGTGCGCGAGTTTTGCCAGTATCTCTTGCGTGCGCAGTACGTCCGTTCTCTAGGACGCTGGAACATTGGTGCAGAGTGTGATCCTGTTCGAGTAAGTAATATTATGTTTAATCAAGCTGTCAATCGCTCACCTGTCATTTCCTTGATGTAATCACTTTGATTCTCATGTTGCACATGATCTTGTACACTCTTTTGGATATGACTATTAACACTTTATAACACTTGATTTGCATTGTATTTACACATTGTTTTTTATGTACACGTGATATTGTAAACCACTGTAATTTTTATAATCACTGTGATTGTTCACTTGTTTAATTGATGATGTCAATTCCTATATATACTCACTCACTGCACTGTTTGGTCAGCTTGAAAAAGGCTCTGTTTAGGGCCGAAACGTTTGCTGTTTCTTTTGGGTACATTAATCTTTTATTTTTTTTGATGCTGCCCTCCGTTTTTCTATTTTTCCTTACATAGTTCATGGCCCCAATATACACCACAATGCGGGGCACTACATATTTCATTGCCCCATTATACACCCCAGTGCGGCTCCTTACATACTTCATGGCCCCAATATACACCACAATGCGGGGCACTACATACTTCATGGCCCCAATATACACCACTGTGCAGTTCCCCTACAAAGTTGATGGACTCATGACAGGGTCTTGATAATAATTTCAACAGCTCAGTATATCACGCCTCCCCACCATTCCTGATTTGTAGCAATGTCCCGCTGGTCGCCCTGAATGTCACAGGCTGCAGAGTGCTGGACCCATTACCCTCAGCTAGACTGTTTGTCCTAACAAATGCGGAGGCAGCATAGGAAAGTAAGTGTCACCCAAGCTTTCCCCCAGATGCTGGATAACCTAACATTCGGATGCTGAGTAATGACCCATTCCCCCCAGCAGCACCCAATGAAAGGTCATGAGGTGTTGGCATTGTTCAAGTCACTATGTGGTGGTAATATTGTTTTCATTGAGCAGCATATTATTCGGTGACTATCATGGTTATAGTGTCATAGTGTTGTGGGTATTTTTCATTCATTATGTGGTGGTGATATGTGTGTCATAGTGTGAGGTACTTATTCATTCCTATGTTGTGTGATTATGCGTCATAGTGTTGTCTTATTAGTCAGTCTGTTAGGGGTAGTCAGGGACGCACCCAAAGACTCAGACAAGTGAGGCCCTGAAACCTCGCCCCAACCCTGTCCCTGCCTTTTGGGGAACCCGAACTTCCTTAACAGCCGGCCCTCAACCAATGACTGACACTGCACTTGAGCTAAGTGCACCACAGAAAGAGACGAACAAACACATAAGAGTAGTCGGATGGTCCAAGTCGAAAACAAGAAACGGCACACAGTACAAAATCGTAAAACAAGGAGAAACCAGAAAGTTACAAGCAGTAAGGGTCAACAGGTACAGAAGATCCAAAAGTAAAGGCTAACTACAGGGTACAGGAAATAGCTATAGCAGGCACAGGAAGAATGAAACGGTTGCCTATACCTAGGGAAAGGGAGGAGGCAGAGCAGAAGGGATAGGAAGCAAGAGGCTGTCAACACCAAGAATCGATTAACACCTAGGAGTGCTGGAGGATTTCCTGGCCAAGGGAGTTGGCCAGAATATCTATAAAAGTCCAGGACTAAAAGATCAGTGTTCACAACACAGGAAAGCCAAGCCTGCAGTATGGTCGCAGCGGCCGTGGCCGGCGACTAGGGCCAGATGTCGTGAACATGACAGTACCCCCCCCCCTTCTATGAGGGGCCACCGGACACTCCTTAGATCCTCCTGGCTTTGAAGGGTTTGCTTGGTGAAATTTTGTCACCAGTCTTGAGGCATGTAGGTCCCTAGACGCCACCCATATCTGTTCCTCCGGACCGTACCCCTTCCAGTGAACCAGATACTGGAGAGGGGTTCTGAACCCTGCGAGAGTCGATAATATGCTCAATTTCGTACTCTAATTAACCCTTGTATGACCACAGGGCAAGGAGGAGGACGACCGACCACAGCAGGAATTACTTTTCCAGCAGGGATTTGGGGGAACTCCGGATTGAATACGGAGAGAACTCGGAAGGCAGAGCCCTGAAAGACACAGGGTTAACGATTTCGGTGATAACAAAAGGACCGATAAAGTGAGGGGCGAACTTCATAGACGGAACCTGGAGGCGGAGATTTTTCGTTGAGAGCCACACCTTGTCACCGGCTACATATTCGGGTCCGGGTCGACGTTTCCTATTGGCATATTTAATTTGTTGAGATTGGGCTTTTTCTAGAGTCTTAGGACTCCTATCCCAACTGTGCACAGCCCGCTTAACTGCCGATTTTACAAAGAAAATTTAGATTCTCAACCGTATCTGGGGTGAAACCCATAATTACAGAAGAAGGGGGACAATCTGGGTTGAGGAATTCCATGTTGTTAAGGGCGAACTCAAGCCATGGGCAAAAACTAAACTCCCACTTCTCCGGGGCACTCCGAAACATTAGCATCTGAGATTTTGTTCTAATGACTGATTTAAGTCTCTCAGTTTTGCCCATTAGTTTCAGGTTTGGAAAGCGGAGGGGAAGGACAAGAAAATGCCCAATCTACCACAGAATGCTCTCCAGAACCTCGACACAAACTGTACCCCTCTGTCAGACACAATATGGAGGGAATACCCAGGGAGTCTCATAAGGCGAACAAATAAATCACGAGGAGTTTGGCTAAAGGTAACTTCTTCAAGGCAATAAGATGACAAATTTTAGAGAAGGGGATCCACGACCACCCAAATAACCGACCTACCCTTGGAGGAGGAAAAATCGTGATGAAATCCATAGAGATATGAGACCAGGCCTATTGGCAATGGAAGGGGGTGCAATAATACCTCGGGGAGATGTCGGGGAAACCTTCCGCCCTAGCCCCAAATCTAAACAGGCATAAAAAATTCCTTACATCACGCTGCCCGAAGGCCACCAATAGGTACATATAGGAGGTACCGTTGCCTGCGATCCCGGGAGTCCAACGGACTGAGGAGTGAACTTCCCCCAAATTTTCAAATGAAGGTTGACATGGAACAAAGAGTTTACCAAGGGTAGTCCGGTGGGGCTGAGCCTTGTGAGTTCGCAATCTCAGAAACTAAATCTGCGGTGAGGGTAGCAACGACTATTCCCAGAGCAAGGATATTTTCAGGTTCCTCCTCCGAGATGTCAGTCATACCAAAACTTCAGGACAATGCGTCGGCCTTAAAGCGGTTTTGCCACGATGTAATGTTGACGTGGGATCCTCCAAAATGGGTTTTTAATCACTTTTCTAAATATATGTGATTACAAAAAAGTGCAGCCTGAGAGAGCTACAGGCTGCCTTACCTGCCCTTATTACTTCAAAGCTTTTACTAGATACGACCTGACAAGAGCTGCTGGGCCTGCTTGCGCAGAGAAAGCTTCTTACTGATGAGACTGAGCTGCAGAAGTTTTCAAGGCAAACCGGGTAGAAATATCTTTTCTTTTTTATACAGAATAAACTATGTAGAGTGATTATCTGAGTAATCCCTGCTTTAAACTGATGACAGAAACATGAAGAAGCTTTCAAGCTGCGGAGAAAGCTGTTGTCCCTTTTGTATACAGAAATCCACAAGTTTTAGTTTGATTATTTGAGTGAGAATTTCCCCACGATCCCTTATGCAGCTCTGTGCTCTGGCTGTCTGTGTCTCTCTCAGCTCCATGGCTTGTTTACATTTGCTTCTTAGCAGATAAGGCACGTCCTGGCAAAACCCCTTTAACATTTTTAGCCCCTGGACCGTAGGTTACCACAAAGTTGAATCTAGTAAAAAAACAAAGCCCATCGTGGCGGGGATTCAACCTTGTCAAGATACAGCAGATTTTTATGATCAGTAAGAACAGTCACCCTATGTCTAGCCCCCTCCAGAAGGTGCCTCCACTCTTCAATAGCCCATTATATGGCTAGCAATTCCCGGTTACCAATACCGTAGTTGACCTCTGCAGTGGAGAATTTTCTGGAGAAGAAGGCGATGGGTCGGAGATTGGTATAGGGTTCCGTTCCTTGGGACAGGACGGCTCCTACGCCTGTCTCTGATGCATCCACCTCTACAACAAAAGGTTGTTCTGGGTCTGGGTGGACCAGGACAGGTGCAGACAAAAAACATTTTTTCAAGGTAGGAAATGTTTGCTCAGCCTCTGGTGTCCAGGAGGTAGGGTCAGTCCCGTTCCTAGTAAGGTCAGTGAGTGGTTTAACAATCAGGGAAAAATTCTTAATAGATTTGCAATAATAGTTAGCAAAACCTAAGAAACGTTGGATCTCTTTCAAGGTAGTAGGCCTCACCCACTCAGCGATGGCAGAAACCTTTTGTGAATCCATGCTTATAGAGCTGGGACTAAGTACATACCCTAAGAATCCTATCTCCTGGACTCCAAACAGACATTTAGACAATTTGGCGCATAATTGATTCTCGCGTAACCTCGAGAGAACCTCCCTCACATGATCTCGATGGGTATCGTAATCTGGGGAAAAGATGAGGATGTCATCTAGGTACACAATTACGAAATGACCCAGGAGGTCCCTGAAAATGTCATTAACAAATCGTTGGAAGACACCCTGTGCATTACAAAGACCGAAGGGCATGACTAGGTATTCAAAGTGTCCTTCAGGTGTATTAAAGGCCGTTTTCCATTCGTCCCATTCTCTGATCCGGATTAAGTTGTACGCCCCCCGAAGGTCGACTTTGGAAAACCATTGGACGCCCACAATCAGATTAAAAAGATCCGGGATCAGGGGAAGTGGATGCTGGTCTTTTATTGTTATCTTATTGAGCTCTCTGTAGTCAATACAAGAACGGAGACCCCCATCTTTTTTCTCGACAAAGAAAAAAAACGGCACCCACCAGCGAAATAGATGGTTGTATGTGACCCTTTTCTAGGCTTTCCTTAATATATTGACACATAGATTCTCATTCCGGGGTAGATGAGTTGAAAATACGACCCTTAGGCAACTTTGCCCCCGGAATGAGGTCTATAGTGCAGTCATATGGCCGATGCGGCGGAAGAGTGTCCCCAATGGTCTCATCAAAGACATCTTTGAAGTCACAGACAAAGTCGGTGTAACGGGTTGCGTCGCGGTCCGTGGTTCGGACCGCGGTCACACCCGCGTTCCCTGCGGCGGGTCCCCGGCGGGGACAGGGGGCCCCGCGGACCGCACTGCCGGTCGTAGCGCCACCCGTCCCATCCACTCACCTGGCCTCTCTCCCGTCCGGTCCTCGTCCCCTGCCGGCCGGAGTGTGCGTGCGCGCCCCCTCGCGCGTGCGCATGTACATTTAAAGGGACAGTGCGCCGGTAATTGGGTAATTGCCGGGCGCTGTCCCTATATAAGTTTTGCACCCACGTCACTTCCCTGCTGGATCTATGTTGCCTCATGCCTTAGCTAAAGCGTTCCTTAAGTGTGTTCTCGCCCTACCGTGTACCAGACCTCTTGCTACATTTTCCCGACTCCCGAACCCTGCCGCCGCCTGACCTTCCCCCTTTGTCCACGAACCACGAATCTTTGCCGCCTCCCTGACCTTCTCCCGCCCACAACTACGTTTCCCCCGGGACTACGCTTCTGTACCTCGCTGCACCTCGCCGCCGGGGGGACGCCCGGGTACCTAAACGCCGCAGCAAGGTCCACCCCACTTTTGCGGCAGCCGGGGTAAAAACCAGGGCTACTTAATTCCTTTTCCCTGCGGGGCTTAACTATCATCGCTTGCGGGGGCCGGGGCGGATCCACTACCCAGCCGCTACAGTTAGATCCAGCCATGGATCCCCCCAAAGGTGCCCCTCCAACATCGCGACTTACGACGTTGGTTGCCCAGCATCGCAGCAAACGCACAACAGGCACAGCAGTTGGGCCAGCCTCCCCAAAATTGCGCAGCCCTCGCATCCCAAACATCCCCACCTGCCCCCGGGGGGTGACTCCGCACGTCACCTTTCCATTGGGCTACCGGGGGACCCAAAGCTTTGGCCCCCTTACCCATCACTTTGCCGGGGGATCCCAAGCTCGGGCCGGGGTTTCATTCCCATCTCTATGCACATAAACAATGGGGGATCATTTTCCTTTCGTAAGGTTAAGGTGGCCTTCGTAGTGACCTACTATCTGGGAAGGCCCTGGCTTGGGCAACTCCTCTCTGGGACAGGAACACCCTGTGACTAGGACTAAGACCTTCCTCCAAAATTTCCGCACCGTCTTCGAGGGCCGGCAGGCTTCCTCCTGCGGGACCGCCCTTTTGAACCTTCGTCAAGGCACTCCCGGGGGGGTTGACTAGGGGGAATGATCCGCCCTCTGTGCCACTTTCAAAAAGGGCCTGTCCACCCGGGGGTTAAAGACATTTTGGGGGCCAAAAACCTCCCTCCTCCCTGATTGAACTAATTCATCTAGAAACCCCGGGAAAAGTTTAAGGTTCGCAAGAGGCGGAGGACTGCTCGGGAAAGAACACGCACGCCCACTCGGGGGTTTTCATCTGGCCCCCGTTTTTCAGCATCCCCTTACTGTGTCCTCAAGCCTCGAGGGGGAAACCCCATGCAAGTGGACCGGGCCCATTATGGGAGCGGGACGAACCGCCCGAACCGAGAAGCTATGTCCTACGCCACCCGGACCATTTCCGCAGAAGCGTCCGCTTTTGTCCCCAGCGTCCGGAAACGCTCACACCTAGGAGCCAAGGAGAGGCGGTCCTGGGGTTGCAGTTTCCTCCCCCACGTTTATGATGCCGTGGAGGTGACATCTGATGGGGGTTTTTTCTTTCCGGGAGCCTCCCTTTCCCTGGTTTCGGGTCGCGGGGAACTTCATCCTTGCCTCTTTTTGAAAACCCTTTCCGCATACCTGTGTCCGCTGAGAAGCCGCTGCTTAATCTTGTTCATGGGGAGCTCCTCCGGCCCCATCCATACATAACCCCCCGGGTGAAAAAAACCCCGGGGGTGGGGCTCTGCAAAAGGGAAAGTCACGTTCCACGTTCTGTCCCGGTTTCCCCGGGCCACCTTTTGGGGGGTTTCCCCGGGCTGCAATTCACCCCCTACGCTCGTTTGGGAAAAAAAGGGAAAAAAACCTCGTTGGGGACCGAATGCCAGGACTGTTTTTTGGAGGTGCCCCCCCGGGTGCCTACCAATTCCCCGCCTCCCCGCTCGCAAGCTTTTTGCCAGGCCTCCGGGCCGAGTACCGGGATTTTGGGGGTGTTTTCTCCGAAAGAGCTGAATCCGCACCCATGGGCCTTTAAACGACTGTTCTTTTGACCTCCTGCCAGGAACCAGTCCACCCCGGGGGGGTCACCCGCTGCCTGCCAGAACTCAGCCATTTTCAGCCTACTTTCGGAGAATCTGCAGAAAGGATTCATTCAAAGTCCTCCTCCCCACCGGACCCGGGTTTGTCTTCGTGCGAAAGGGGATGGTTCCCCCCGGGTAAAATGGGGAAAAAGGATCCCGTAAAAAAAACCCAAAACCCCCCCACTGATCTCAGAGCTTTTTTGGACCGTCTCAAGGGCAAAAGTTTTTTTCCAAATTTGGCGCGAGGAGCCTAAAACCTCATCCAAATTTTGGGGGGGGGGGTGAGGGGAAAGACGGCTTTTAATACCCAATGGACTTTTTTGAGTATCCGTGAGCCCTTTGGGGCTCTTAATGCTCCAGGTGTTCCAAGAACATCAATGATGTTTCCCGGGGATCTCTTGTACACCTTGTCATATTTCCCTGATGACTCCTGATTTTCCCCTCGATCTCGACCACCGGGCTCAAGTACCCAGGTTCTGCAACGCTGCGCAAAACCCCCGATTGTACCCAAGCGGGAAAAATGCTTACCCATCGCCCCCCTCCCTTTCCCCGCAACATAGCCCCTGGGGCTAAAGGCCAAAAGAGGGACCCAGCAAAACCTCCCGCGGTACTCCATTTGGCCCCGTCCTGCGGTCTGGGGGCAATACAGACTTCGGGGGCTTGGGGGAACTATTACCGACAATTTATTCCCCACTTCCCACCTTGGTGGGCTCCCTATCGTGGCCCTTACTGGGAAGAATGCAAAACCCCGAAGGCTGGCCTCCGAGCCGAGAAGGCGTTTGTGATCTAAAGAGGGGCCTTCCCACAGCTCCTGTTTTGGGTCCCCTGTTTTCCGAGGGGCCGTTCTCCTTGAGTTTGCCTTTTCCCCATGGGGCAGGGGTGGTCCCACGCAGAGAACTCCAAAGGCAATTCTCACTTTGGGGGTTCTTCCAAAGCCCTTTTTTCCCCGGGCTGAGCAAAACTATGCCTTGGGGCCCGGGGGAACTTTTGGCCATCAATTTTGGCCCAAGGGGAGTGGCGACATCTCTGGGGGGGGCCGCATCCAATCAACATCTTTAGGGACCACAAAAATTTGTTGTATCTTCAGACGGCCCAACCTAAACCCCGCCAAGGGCCGTGTCTCTTTTGTTTCTCAGGGTTTTGACTTTAAATTACATTTCCGCCTGCGGAAAAAACTCAAGGCGATCCCCTCTTCTCGTGCCTGGGCGGGTGGGGGTGAAAACCCGGGTTTCAAAAAACATATCACTCCCCCGAACGGGTTGGGTTCACATGGCCCCCGCAGGTCCCAAAACATCCCTAGGGGCCAAGGCGTACGTGGGGCCCGGGGCACCAGAGGAAGATTCTGGAGTGGGGCAAAAATCCTTGGTGCGGGTCATCCGAGCTCGAAGTCTTATGCATTAAACTCCGGCACTACGGGTGGCCGACTCAGCACAGGAGTCAAGGACAAAAACCCGCCTGGTCCTGTGCTCGGAACAAAGGTCCCACCCACAGGCCCGTTGGGCCCTTGCATCCTCTGCCTGTGCCTGAAATCCCATGGGCGCACAAGCTAGGACTTCTCCCGGACTACCACCCCCCCTGGGGAAATTTGGTCACTGGGTGGTGACAACCGGGTTTCTCAAAGATGTCCCACTTTGGTCCTCCCTGGGGCCCGCCGCTGCCCCACAATTGGGGTAGTCTTTTCTTTCCGGGATTCTTCCGGCTTTCAGACGCCCTCACACATTTTTTCCCCACCGCGGTGTTCAATTTTTTTTCCCGTTTTTGGCGTGCTTGTTCCCCATTTTGCAAATCAAGTGGGGGTTTTCATCGGGCCCAACACCCCCATCCAAAGGGCGGTGGGAGGGGGAAACCGATTCTGGAGAATACCGCGTCACTTTTTTGCCGGGGGGGACGTCAGACAACTGGCCCCACTGCCCCGTGGGCCGAATTTTTATAAACCACGGGGACTTTGGAGCTGCCGGCGTCCCCCCCTTCTTTTAGTCTAGGGCCGCCACCTGCACCCCCCCCTTCCCCTGCCTCCTAACCGGGGTGCCCCGTCAACAAACCAGGTTCGGGGTATCAAGGCCCCTCTGGCAGGGGACGCGACATTCCACTTCGGCCTCCGCCCGTATAAGTCTCAGGCGGGCAAAAAGAAGACCTGCCCCACTTTTTTTTTCCTGGGGACCCCCAATTTACCTCTTCAAGATATGCGCCTGAAGGGCCCCCATCTTAAACGGGCCCCCCTTCCTCGGGACCCTTCAAGGTTCTCGCAGTTGAATCCTTTTCAACAAACTCTGTTTGCCTCCATCCTCCGTCCACAAAAATTTTTATGTGTCCCTCCTTAACCCCTGGTCGAAAACCGTTTCTCTCGGGGGAATTTGGACGCCCTTCCCCCTACCGAATCCACTGACATCTTTGAGGAAAGGACATTTAGAAAATGAAACGGTCAAGGGAGACGTTTCTTCCTCTGGGTTGAGGGGCTTTTGGACCAGAGGAGAGATCCTGGAGCCCCGGAAACCAAAACCTGAATCGGAAACCCCATCCTCAATTCTGCGGCCAAAAAAAGGTGGGGGGCCTAAGGGGGGGGGACGTAACGGGTTGGCCCGGTCCGGGGTTCGGGGCCGCGTCGCACCCGCGTTTTCCCCGCGGCGGGGGCCCCGGGGGGGCCGGGGGCCCCCCGACCGCACTGGCCGGTCGTGGCCACCCCCCATCCACTCACCTGCCTCGGCCCCCCCGTTCCTCCCCCTCCGCCGAATCGCGTGCGGCGCCTGGGTTCACGACATTTAAAGGGACGTGCGCCGGTAATTTTGGGGAATTGCCGGGCCTGTCCCATATAAGTTTTGCACCCACTCGCTTCCCCCTTCTGGATCTATTTTTGCCCCTCCCTACTAAAGCGTTCCCCAATGTGTTCTCGCCCACCTGTACCAACCTCTTGCTACGTTTTTCCCGACCCCCCCGAACCCTGCCCCCTGCCCTACCTTTCCCGCCCGTCCCCACCAAATCATTGCCCCTGCCCGACCTTCGGGGCCCGCCCACGCATGATTCCCGACTACCTTCTTACCTCGCGGGACCCCTGGCCCCACCGCAAGCAAATCACTCGGGGGGCGACCAAGCCTCACCCGCACAATCCATCCCCTTTCGGGGGCCTGGGGAAAACCCGGGGGGTACTTAGATTCCTTTCCCCGGGGTGGCTTAACTATCACGCTTTCGGTGTCCGGGGATCCCCCTAACCAGCCGCTAAGTCGGAAAGGTAAATTTTTCGTTTATTGAACACACCAAACTGTATTTTTTAAAATGGGAACCACAAGACTCTTTGATTTTGAAACAAAGTAAAGCGACCTTAGAAAGGAGGGTTTTTGAAATATCGAGTCAAATGAGACACTAATATCCCAAAGATCTACTTAGAGAGAGGTTTATTGGGGTTTTGGGTGGGAAACACTAGCCAAGGGGGGTTAAATAAGAATGTGATGGGCGCTTTCTTAAAACATGGTGATTTCCTTTAGTCATGCCCTTTTTGCAGGGTTTAGTTTTCAATAGGGGACACAGAAAAAGCATACTTGTTTAGTCCTAAACATGAGCAAAAAAGTTTTGGGAAGGGGAAGACACTCCTTAAGGAGACACCGAACAACGGCTTGTAAATTTTTTTTTTTTTTCTTTTCCCCCCTCTACTTTGCATCTGCATACACAAGGCATTATGGGGAAAAAGGGGAGAAGCCCACAGCGCCCTCTGTTGGTTGTAACAAAAACCTCAATTTGCTTTTTGACCCACCGATCTTGAGAAAGCAAAAAGGATTTTTAGAAAAAAACCGTATCTCTCATCTCGACAATCTTTTTTAGGATTTTTTGTCCCCCTCTTCATGCAGAGTAGAGAAAACTGGCTGGCGGTGAGGGGCTCGGGTACTCAGGAAAAGGGGAAAACTTCCTAAGAGACACCGGGAAAGAAGGGTTTAAAGTTTTTGTTTTTCCTTTTTTCGCCCTCTACTTACACTGCATTTCACAAGGCATTATGGGGAAAGGGCTGAGAAGCCCACAACGCCCCCTGTTGGTTGTAACAAATCCTCAATTTGCTTTTGCCCCCGATCTTTAGAAATCAAAAAGGATTTTTTTTTGCCAACCAGTATCTCTCATCTACAACAACGCTGTTTTTGGGATTTTGCCCTCTTCATGCAGAGAAAAGAAGATACTGGCTGGCGTGTGGGGGCATCGGGTAGCTCAGGAAGGAAGATCTCTCCTTAAGGCCCACATTTCCCTCTTTTCTTTTTTTCAAGACCGTGGGTCAAAACAAATTGAGGATTTGTTACAACCAACAAGGGCGCTGTGGGCTTCTAGCCCCTTTCCCATAAAAGCCTTTTTGAATCAGATGCTAAATAAGGGGGAAAAGGAAAAAACAAAAATCTACAAGCCGTTCTTTTTGTGGGGGCTTCCTTAAGGGGAGATCTTCCCTCCTGACTACCCGATGCCTCCCCCACAGCCAGCCAGTATTTTCTCTAAATCTGCACTGAAGAGGGACAAAACCCGAAAAACATTTTCTGTAATAGAGTTTCTGGCTTGGCAAAAAAACCTTTTTGCTTTCTCAAAAACCCCGTGGGGCAAAAAACAAATTTAGGATTTGTTACAACCCAAAAAGGGCGCTTGTTCTCTCAGCCCTTTCCATAATGCCTTTGACAGAAAAAGTTAGGCAAAACAAATTCAATAGCATTTAACACACAAGTTTAACGAGACGAGACGACAGTATTTAGCCCTACCCTTCCTATTCAGGCAGCTTGACAAAGGGGGTGGGCCCCAAACCCGCGCAGGCGCAGAGCCTATCGTTCCTGTTTTTTGGGGAGGTACAATGTGCCCGAAGAGATCGAGTGATCCACAAGAGGGTAAGCGGCTCTGCGAAAGCATTTTCTAATGCCGGCGCAGAGCCATCGTTTTCCCGTTTTTAGATTACAGTGTGCCCTGAAAAGATCGAGTGGTCCACAAGGGAATAAGCGGTTCTGCAAAAGCATTTTTATATCGAGCGCATACCCTGATCTAGCCCATACTACCCCCCCCCCGTTTTCAACAGATGTTGTTCGCTCTAAGGATTGCGTTTTTGGGGTCGGTTTTTTGTCTCATTGTATGGGATTGCCTCTTTTTTTGTATCAACAGCCCCCTTTCAAAAAAATTTTAATGATGCTTATCCGCTAATGTTTTGGGAAAATTTAAAAATGAAGATTCACACAGTAAAAATCTTTTGCAAAATCCTAAAAACTTGTCTTTACCATCCCTTTTTGATATTTAAACCCCAAATCCCCTTTAACCAACTCCGCATCCCCAGTTGAACACCGGGTTATGGAGGGGTGTACCCGCCCATACCTCGGGCCCCCCTATCCTTGGGCAGCCCCCGGGTCAAGCCCCCAAGGGTCCCGCTTTTTTGTAACGGATTGACCCAACATCACTTGGGAAACCCCACATATTCTCTTTTTGGGATTCGCCACTTTAATTTGTCCAAGGTTATGGGCCAACACAAAACAACAAAAATAAACCCGGCCGCTGGCCATACTACACATAAATGTTCCCTCTCTACCAGGGGCCCCGAAACCCAGTGGGCCAGAACCCCAAATACACCCAGACCCCATGGTTAAAAATGCTCTCCAGCCTCTGGGGGGAAAAGAACCCTTCCCCCTTTTTGGGCCTCTGCGGGCTGCTCCGCTTCCAAAGCAGCCCAAAACCCCCCGGGGGGAAAAAAATTTTTCCCTTTAAAGGCAGCAAGCTTTTGTAGCCCCCCAAACCCCTTTCCAAAAACATGTGCAAACCCCGGAACATGGGAAACGGGGAACCCTGGGGAAGAACCAACCCACCCGACACATTGTCCTACCCCAATAAGGGGCCGACCCCAAGAACGGCTGAAAACCCAAAGGGTTTAACGACCACCTTTCCAAACCATTTTAGTGTGGCGACAATAAATATGCCCGGCTCCTATTCCCCCAAAGGGCCACGTACCCTTTTGGGTCCCATGCCCGCTTATACCAAACTCGGTTATATCTCCCCCCTAGTTCGGGCAACGGGCAATTTACATGAAACCCGGGGGCCCTTTTCACAAGGCTTTAACCATGGAAAGGGCCCAGAATAATATCCGTGGGCAACATCTTCCATGACAAAAAGGGACATTTGTTAAAAATGCAAGCACCCCAACTTTAAAAGGTAATATCCTTAAAACCTTCTGTAAATTTTTTATAGCCAAAGTCATAAGATATTCCAAAGCCCTCTGGAAAAGGGGTAAAACGACCATCGCTTTTCCTTTTAACTGCCTAAACCCGCCCTTATCTGAAAAAAGTTTTGGGGGGTTTTTTTTTGGTCAGGAAAAAACCCAATTACTAAAACTCCTTTTGGCGGAATCCTCAGCTGAGCGGGGGGGGGGGGTTGGGGCCTGGGGGGGGGAAAGGGGTGGGGTTTTCCCTGCTAATCCCCCGGGTTTGGGGGGCAACATAAATCTGGCCAAGTGCAAGAAAAAATTTATCCACCGACCTCCACCCCCCGGACCTTTCCCGGGAGGTAACCCCCTAATCCCCAAATACCTGGGGTGGGCCTGAAAGGAGGGAAGACCGCATGGCCACCCTCTCCCCCCTCTGAGGAAAAAGGGGAAAATTGAAAAAAACAGGCGAAAAAAACTCCCAAAAGGGTTTCGAAATGCGTCGGATTTTACCCCCAAAAACGTCGGGAAGACCGCATAGTTCCCTTTTTGTTGCTGAAAATATTGACCCCACGGGGCCCAGGAACCGATACAGCTACTTTTTGGGACAAAACTGGATCAGGGGCCGGGGTAAAACTTTGGCGTCGAGCCGAAGGAGATCGGGGACATAAGACCCGCCACCCCTGAAACTGCGTTGTTAATTCGTCTAAAAGGGCCCAAAAAACTGACGGGGTCGGGAATTAAATTTAGAAAAAGGGGGCCTGCTAAAAATGTCGGGGGTAGCCCAGGGGACACACCCAAAGACACAGACAAGTGAGGACCGGGCACCCCGCCCCAACCCTTCCCTCCCCTTTTTTGGGTAAACCCCCAAACCCTTTAAACCCGCCGGCCCCAACCAGATAACGGGGAAAACTGAAACTGACAAAGTGCACACAGACGAGACAACAAACAAAAAACACAAAAGATTTAGTCGGACAGCCCCAAGTCGATAACTAGGGGGGCAGAAACGGTACAAAACCCGTAAAAAACAAGGAAAAAACCAAAAAATAAAGCGGGGGTCAAAAGGGTAACAAAAGGGATCAAAAAAGGGTAAAGGCTAACTACAGGTACGAAAAACAAAAGCGGGCACAGGAAGAAGGGAAGCGGTGGCTATAAAAAAGGGAAAGGGGAAGCAGAGCAAAAGGGGAAAAAGGAGGCAGAAGCTGTCCCAAAAAAACCAAAAGAATCGATTAAAACCCCCCTTGGGAGTGCGGAGGATTTCTGGCCAAGGTGTTGGCCAGAAATCAATAAAAGAAACCAGGCTAAGAGCAGTGTTCACACACAGGGGAAAACCAAGCCGCAGTTATTTGGGCCCCCCGCGGCCCCCCCGGGGGCCGGTTTATAGGGGGCCCCGATGGCCCGAACAAACCCAAAATCCCCTATTGGGAGAAAAGGGGGCAAAGTGTAGAGGGAGTATGCAATCAAATGTGGTGGGGGATATGTGGGCATGATTTTAGTATTAAATTTAGTAATTATGTTTTTGGGGGATATGTGAAATTAAAGGTGTGGTGCCATTTTTTCCCCTCACTACGTGTGGTTTTATAAAAAGGGCATGATGTTTGGTTTTTAATTTATTCTCCCATTTTGGGGTTTATATTTGGTCAAAGGGGGTTGTGGGGATTATTCAAGTCACTATTTGGGGTTAATATAAAAGGGCCCCGAAGTTGTGGATTATTCATTGCTATGGGGGGTTTTTTTTTTGGCACAGTGTTTTTGGCATTATTCAGTTTACATGGGATGTTGATATAAAATCATGATTTTTTTTGTAATTTTTTCACCTTTGTGGTTTGGGAATGTTGGGCCCGTTGTTTTCGGAAAATTCAGTCCGTAAGCTGTTTGGGAAATAATTTTTGTCAGGGGTTATGGTTTTTTTCGGTTACTAAGCAGTTGTGTAAAATTTGGGCATTTTTTGGTAATTATTCCAAATTTACTATGTAGTGGGAAAATGTGTCATGGTGGGGGTGGGATTATTCATCACTAATTTTTTGGTGATATAAGGTAAAGGTGTGAAGGAAATTAAATTTTTGCTAATTTTCATAAAATGAAAAAAAAATTTTTAAAATTTTTTAGTTCACCCTGTTTTTTGAACCAAAAAAAAGGTTTAACCACCCACCGGGTTTCAAAAGTGATCTCAAAAGGGGGGTGGTTTCCCCGCAAACTTTACCCCCTCAATGGAAACCAAATTTTTGGCCCTCATTGGGCAAAAACCCACCCCAAAAAACCCAAAAAAAAAAAAAAAAGACACCAACCTTTTCAAACATTCCCGCACATTAAAACAGCCGGGAAAGGTTTGGGCGGGTGGGAAGAAACCAAAATGGGGGAGGGATCACTTTTCCTCCCTATATTTGGGTTAAAAGCAATATATCCAAAAAACAAAAGAATAGTTTTTTGAACAAAAAAAAAATTTCTGAAAAACACAATGTGAACCTGGGTGCCACTGGCAGGGTTGCAAACACATAATAAACAGCAATTTTTTTTTAAGGGATTAATTTTTGTCCCCTATGTTTCATGCTGGGGGAGGTATTAAATCAATCACTATCAAAAACCTGACAGAAGAGAGGCAGCTTCCCCAAACCATTTTTTAAAGGGGCAAAAATGAGTGAAAAGTGGGGCCTTAATGTAAAACCTGTCAAAAAACTGGTCAACCTTGAAATATAAATCTAGGGGTTTAAAGCATAAAAATTAGGGACAAAAAATATTATTTGCCCAGCATATTTGGGTGTGCCAAATTTTTGGGAAAATTCAAAAGTGCCGTGCCTGGCCAAAAAAAATGCCTAGTTTTTGGGGAAAAGTTCATTTATAATAGAATAGGGGGTCAAATTGGGCAAAAAAAAAAATCAAAGAAATGGGACAGGGCCCAAAAAGGATATTTTGCCCTATGTGATGGGGGAAATGTTTTCATGCTGTGGTGGCATTAATTCATCACTATGGGTGGTGTTTTTGTGGCATGGTGTGGAGGGTTCTTAAAGATCTTTTGGTGGGGTATGTGGGCATGATGTTTTTGGTATTAAACAGGCACTAGGGGCAAAATTATGAAAACCCGTTTTTGGTCCCAAAAAACCCCACTTTTTTTTCCCATAGGTTTTCCTACAGGGGGCCCGAAACAACAGGGGAAAAATAACCTGCAAGGGGGCCAAAAACCTATAGGGCAAAAACCTAAGAGGGGACAAAAACCTGCAAGGGGCCCAAAATCTACAGGGGGCCCATAAAAATTCAAGGAGCCTATAACTTAAAGATGGCTATAACCTGCAAGGGGCCTATAACCCACAGGGGGGTCTATAACCTACAATGGGCCTATAACTTAAAGGGGACCTATCTACAGGCAGAATGTTACCTACAGGGGCCTATCAATTGGGGGCATTTTACCTACAGGGGCCTATCTGCAGAGGGCAGTATTACACAGCATTATAACATAGTTATTACAGTTAAAAAAGACATAGGGCCCATCAAGTTCAAACAAGGGTGGAGAAAATGTGTGTGAAGGGAGGGAGACAAGAGGTTTTTTTTTATTCTTAGGTTCCCCGACTGATGAAAGATTTGGTTCTTGCCTTATGGGTTTCAATCTGCTCTGAGGAGGATTTCATTTCTGGTCCTAGAGTTTCCATCAGACTGGATCTACAATGTTATTCGGCTACACACGTATTAATATTTTAGTTTCAGGTAGATATCTAAGCCTTCTTGAAACCCTCACCTGTTCCTGCTGTTTCCAGCTACTCATGCGTCTAGTCCACAGATTTACGGTTCTCATAACGAAGACGTTTTGAATCCTTTACTCCCTACCACCAGAAATAGGTGGATATCATGTCCCCCTGTACATGAAAAATTACCTGTTCCTACAGGGGCTATATATATACCTACAGGGGGAGTATATCTACTTGTACCACAGGGACAGTATATCTACTGTAAGGGGGCAACAACAGGGAAAGGTGAAAAGTGGAGTATACATCCCGGCCAGGGTCCCCTTTCATGCACCTTTCGATGTCCATACACATGCCCCCAAAGTAGGGAGCCTTGGGAAAATGAAAGGCCAAAGTTAAATAGGTGTCGACAGTATAGACTGTCGACATATGTTTAACACGTTTAATGTGTTAGTATGGCTTTCAGCCATTCCCGGGTCAGCCTTTCATTGGGAGTGAGCATAAAGCAGGAAGGGTGCTCACTCCCCATGGTTCCACTCCAGGATTTCCCTGGGATATATAAGTCAGCAGGTAAGCTGAATAGAGGTGGTTACAACTCCCAGGCTACCTTCAAGTCTGGAGAGGAGACAGGCCGAGGAACCAGCAGGACTGCTACCTGGTTTTGTTCTGTTACTACAAAGTTATACTTTGTTAGTTAGAGCTCAGACGAGCAGGTTTTGTTTTGTTTGTATTTTGTGCATGCCTTGCACTTGCTTTATGTTTTGCTGTTTTAATAAAATACAGAGGCCATGTATTTTTCACCTGTAATCTGTCTCCGTCTCTACCTGAAGAAACATGTGTGTCACGATCCCAGAGCCGCTAAAGCTCACACTACCTACAGGGAGCTATCTACCTACCTACTGAGCAGGACCGTCTTTTTCATTGGGACGCATAGGCGGTTGCACGGAGGCCCCACTAGCATAATGGGCCCTCCCAGGCAGCCGCCTACCCTGCCCAGTGGTGTGGCTCAGCCCCAGTGGCAGGTCTGAGTGACACATAGGTGTGCAGCTCCAGATCCGCCATGTCTCCTAGGCTGACAGCCCTTAGCGAGGTATCGTTTTTTAATATTCTGTTTTTTCAAAGTCAGATGGGCTACATTTTACCTATGGGGGCCTATAACCTAGAGGGGGCTATAACCTACAGGGGCGGCTATTACCTACAGGGGGCTATAACATAGATTGGAGCCAGTAACCTAGAGTGGGCCCATAACCTACAGGGGAAATATAACCTAAAGGGGGGCCTATAACCTGCAAGGGGGCCTTTAACCTATAGGGGGCTACAACCTACAGGGGTGGCTATTCTACACGGGAATATAACCTAGAGGGGAGCCGGTAACCTACAGGGAGTACATAACCTACAGGGGGTCCTATGACCTGCAAGGGGGCCTATCTACAGGGAACATTTTACCTACAGGGACCTCTCAACTGGCTGCATTTTACCTACAGGGGCCTATCTACAGAGGGCAGTATATCTACCTGCAGTGAGCCGTATACCTACCTTGCTACAGGAGGCAGTATATCTGATTGTAACTACAGGGGGCTGTATATCATCCTACAGGGGGTTGTAAATCTACCAACAGGGGGCTAAAAACCTACCTACAGGGGCAGCATATCTATCTACAAAGAGCTGTATACCTACCTACTTAATGGTGGGCAACATTACTACCTACTTACTAAATGGGGGGCACCCATAAAAGTGATAGATATTGGCAGGGAAGTTCTAATAAAGTGAGGATTCTAAGATGTTTCTGCATTACATTCTGCAGGGAGGAGTTGTGGCCAGGAGAAGCTGTCATGGCGGTCTAGACATGGTGGAGAAGAAAAGGGGAAAAGGACGATTCAGAGAACGACTGGTCAGATAGGACATCTCCTGTCTGGGGTTATTGTGCTTATATATTGGATCAGTGCTGTAGTCACTATTATGTGGTGGTGACTTGAGCTGGTGTCTGACCGATCTGTGGTCTCCAAATGACGGTGCTGTAGGTTATAAGTTTGTTATCGATAATGTGTATATTTATAGCTGTGAGTGGTTGTGTTTGTTGGGGGTCCCAGTGCACAGCTCTGCCCAGGGACTCATAATGCTGTTAAAAAGGCCCTGAACAGCCTGGGTGGGAAAGTTCACTCCAGTACTCCAGCCTGGACCTTATTAGCCAGATAAATGGCAGCTGTTTCAGGTCAGAAGGGGGGTGTTTCTGGACCTGGAACCAACAGGTGTGTGCTGTCTGAGCTGTGAGGCTGTGTGGGCCTGAGGACCTGATGCGCTGGTTGGTGAGACTTTTCATGTGTGTTTCTTACCTGCCTGGAGAAAGGACTTATTATTGCACAATTGTTGCATTACATGCTGAAGAGAAGTCATGTTCTGAGTTGCAAGATTGTGGAACTTTGTGCTGACCCCCCACAAATTGGTGCCTCGGATGCGCACAACAGCAGCAAGCCCAAATGGAGACCGTGTGAGTTCAACAGGAGAGCAAGAAACTCCTTTTCCAGCAGATTGTCGTACTAACCGGGTTGGTCAGAGGCAGAGAGGTGGTGGCCGTCCCAATGCCAAAAGAAAACCCCAACATGAGGAGGTCTGTAAAGGAATCAACACAAAAAATGTCGCCAGGGGATGACATTGAGGCCCTCCTGACTGTGTTCAAGATGGTAGTTGACCATGAGAAGTTACCCACAGAGCAGTGTGCCGAGGTCCTAGCCCCTTACCTCATCAGGGAACCACAGAGGGTCTACTATTACCTGACCCTGCAGGACGCAAAAGACTATGGAAAGCTAAAGGTCAAAATATTGGCACATACTGGGCGCCACGATCCCAGATGTTCGACTTATTCCATCTTGTCCAAAAGTGGCTGCAACCAGAGACCAGCACCCCTGCAAAAATGGTGGAACACATCATCATGGACCAGTATGTATATTCACTTTCCAAGTCCGTGCAGTGTTGGGTGGCACAGGGATGACACCAGAATGCAGATGATCTCATGGGTCCCGTGGAAAGATGTATGGTTGTGGCCCACTCTCTGAGCGACTCAGGGAGGTTAAAGTCATATTTCTGCAGTACCAGGAGTGGTGCCAACAGCCCAAAGAAAGGGTTCAAAACCAATCTGGAGGGGAATCCTCAGACCCAGGTGGGATCTGAACCCAGGTTACGGGGTCCTGGCCATACAATTACTTGTTGGAGATGTCAGTCCCCAGGTCACATTGCTGACCAATGGAGTGCTCTATAGGCCGGCGCTGCTCCTGGTTTACGCATCCCTTTACAGTGTTGGTACAGTGACCAAGGTGCCTGGACTACTGGTGCCTGGACCCTACAGGCACATGGTGTTCGACCTTGCTCATTCCCATGTGTTGGGAGGTCACCTAGGAATGGATAAGACCCGGGAACAGGTCCTACAGAGGTTTTACTGGCCAGAATGTTTCAGGGAAATAAGGGATTTTTGTCACTTCTGTTCCAGTTTACTTTCCCTGTTGCACATTTCTATAGCCCTTTGGTACATAATTGAAGTTCAGTTTGAACGGATTGTGACGGATCTGGTGGGACCCCTGGTGAAGTCAGCGAGAGGCCACCAATAAATTGTTGTTGACTATGCGACCCAATACACAGAAGCAGTGCCCTTAAGAAGTACATCGGCCAGGTCCGACAGTTATTCTTTATATTTTCTAGAGTGGGTTTACTTAGTAAGATCCTGACGGCCAAGGGACACCATGGTTGTGAAGGAGCTCTGCAAGATCCTGGAGAGTAAACCGTTGCATACCTCAGTATATCACTTGCAAACAGACGGGTTGGTGGAAAGGTTTAACAAAGCCTTAAAAGCTATACTCAGACAGGTGGGAGAGAGGGATGGTGGGGATTGGGACTGCTTGATGCCCTCCTTGTTGTTTTGTACCAGGGAAGTTCCCCAAGCCTCCACCGTGTTCTCCCCCTTTGAGTTATTATATGGTTGGCACCCCCAGGGTTTTAAACCTGATATAAAAAGGGGGGAGACCTGGAGAGTGAAATCACCCCCTTAAAAAAAGTTTTAAATTAACATGTGGAAAAAGATGCAGGAAAATGTTTAATGGGGATTTTCCCTTTCCCCTTTGGGGATGGCATTGAAGTTTGCAAAAAAAAAGGGTTTAAAAAAATTTAGAAAACATCTAAACACTTACAATGGAGATAATTTTCTGTTCCCTGGAGAAAAAAGGGAAATTTTTGGAGCACAGCCAGATGAGGGCTGAACCCCACCGGGGGAAAATTTTTTTTTTCCGGTTGTAAACATATTTTATAGTATAAAAACTCGGTTCAGATTTCAGAGCTGTCCATCAGGTCATTAGGGCCCAATTGTTGCCCAAATTTAAGTCCTTTGGGTAAACTTTGTTGTCCCATCGGGTCCTTTGGTCATTTTTTTGAAAAATTTCTTTCCCTTGGGGGTCATTTGTTGCCCCTTCAGGTCCTTGGGGTCATTTTTTTGCCCCCATCAAGCCCCTTTGGGTCATTTTTTGGTCCCATAGGCCCTTTTGGGGTCCTTTTTGGGGTGCATGGGGCCCTTGGGGTCATTTGTTTTTCCCATCAGGTAATTAGTGCATTTTTTTGCCCCATCGGGCCCTTTGAATCTTTTTGTTGGTTCCCCATCGGGCCCTTGGGGGGTCATTTGTTTCCCCATCAGGTCATAGGGTTAAATATTTTTCCCTTTTTGACTAGCCGCTTTTGGGGTAAGGGGAAGGACCAGCTGAAACGGAATTAATGAAAATTTAAAAAAAAAATTTTTGGGATAATTAATCCCATGACCTCACATGTATTAGAAGCTATATAATTCCTTAAAAAAAACATATTTTCATTTGGGTATGCTGACTGTTTTCAATGTGACCCTGGTTTTGATAAAGGACACAAAATAACTTTACTCAGACCTCATAAAGGGTCAGCCTGGCCTGACATAAAGTTTATTAAAAACATTGAATGTGGGGTTTGGGGGGAAAGGGAAGATTCATCTTTTAAAAAATTTTTTTGTCCCCAATTTACAGGACAAAAAAGGGCAGAAAATTGAGAGTTGAGTTTTTTCCACAGTGAAAAAAGACAGATTCTGGTAGGGTTCTTGAGGTGTGGGGAAAAACATTGGGCAAGGATTGAATATGGGGGGGTGAAGGCGATAAAAATCTAGTATAATCCCAAAAAAGCGGGCCCTTTTGCCGGGGGCTTTAACGGTAATACCACACAGAAATAGCAAAGGGTTGGTTGGTTTTGGTAGAGGCGGGGATGACAAAAATTTCATTTTATTTGGGGGGTTTTAGTTTGAGATAAAAAGGGAGGACATGATGTCAGATACAACGGAGAGCGGGAAACGGGGTTTTTTGTAGCGGGGGAAAAAGGGGATGTTTAGGGAAGGGGGGTTTAAAATTGGGTACATCAGTGTGGAAATGGTATTTGGAACCCAAAATTCTGTTTGATATTTTTTTCCCAAAGTGGGCTATTTAGATTTAAAAGGGGGAGGGGACCTAGAACCGACCCCTTAAAAACCCCCAAACCCAAAAGGGGGAAAGAGGGGGAGAAAGTTTTTAACCTAAAAATAAACCCCAAAGGATCGCTCAAGGGGGTAGGGATGAGAACCAAAGAGAGCGGTGTCCTGGGGTCAATTGTGGCTGAGGAGCGAGGAAAAAGTGGTATCAAAGTGTAAAAAAATTGGGCAAAAAATATCCAGAAGAACAAAAACGATTATTTTGCCCTGTGATTTAGCAGTGAGGAGGCCCTTTGGGGGACTTTAAAGCAAGAGCATTTTCTGTGTAGTAAAAAAGTGGGGGAAAAACGGATTGAAAGGGGGTTTGAAAAGGGATGTTAGCAGGAATAGCGGATTGGGGCGAGAGTGGGGCCCAAGCTTTCCCCGGGGAGTTTAGATAAAAGGGAGAGGTTAGAGATGGCCCAGTAGTTGGGCGGGGAGTGAGTTTTTTTTTAGAAAAAGGGTTTTTTGATGGCATGTTTTTAAAGGGGGAAGGAAAGATCCCAGTGGGAGAAAAAGGGTTTGGTTCCCCCCTTCCCCCCCGGGTTACTGCAGCCTTTTCTCGGGGGCCCCCCTTTCTATTCCTCCCTCCCCTTAAACCCATCCCCCGCTGCCGGGGCCTGCTCTACCTCTCTTCTCATGCTCCTTTTGCCAATACCCCAGTGGAGACATTTTTCCCCGAAAATTTCCCATTTGTGAGCTGCGAAAAAGGGAAAATATACGGCTCCTCATAACATCATTAACCCCCCCCCCCCCCCCTTTACATCTTAACCCTACTTTTTCCTGAAAATTTTTCCCCTCAAAAAAATTTCCACCCCTTTAAAGCTCCCCCCCCATATATCTCTCCCCTAATCTTTTTGTTTATTTCCCCCTCAGGGTACTTTTCCATCAAAAACCTGCCCCCCATAATCTTCCCCCCAAAACCCCCTGAACCCCCCTCATGAAATCTCAGTCCATAACCTCCCCCCCCATACACCCTTTTCCCCCAAATCCCTCCTAAATACCTCCCCAAAAAATTTTTCCATCCATAACCTTTCCCCCCATCATCTTTTACCCAAAATTTCCTGAAAACCCTTTCCCTCATGAAAATCTCCACCCAATAACCTGCCCCCCCTTAAACCCTCTTCCCAAATTTCCCCCTAAATACCCCCCCTCAGGTAATCTCCATCCATAACCGGGTCCCCCTAAAATAGTTTCTACTCAAAACTCTTGATATTGAAAAAAATTGGGCCCCTTTTTGGAAAAGTATTGAGGGAGGAGCCCGTATATGGGATGAAAAAAAAGAAAAACCTATTAAAAAAAAATTTTTTCCCACTGTATTTCCAAGGAGGATGCCCTTTCCTCTTGATGAGCAGGGGGGATGAGGTAAATTTTCAACCTAAAAGGGTTTTTGTCTAACCCGGGGAGAAGTTTTTACTCCATTTTAAAGAAGCTTAAAATAGACAAACCCAAGGTCCTGATGGTAAAAAAAACACTTTGCCAAAGGGGAGTAAAGTAATGTCCCCACGGGCCCACTTTTTCCTAAAATTTAGGAAATGCCCTAAAAAAGGGGTATGCCCCAAAAGCTTTGGGGCCCCAGGGCCCAAATTTGTGGTGCCAAAAATTCAAAAAAGGGGGTAAAAAAGGGTTTTTCCTTTTTTCCCAAATTGTTTGGGAAAAATTTTTTTTGAGGGTTTTTCTATGAAAATTGCTATCCGGACTACTCATTTAAAAACCCAAAACAAAACCCGTTCCACAGGGGTTTTTTAAGGGAAACGGTCCCTGTAAAAACTAACTCATCAGCTTCCATGGGAAGAAAGGTTTTTCTAGACGGGGTCGGGGGGAAGCAGGGGGATTTTAATAAATTTTGATTTCTCAAAAAGCATTTAAAAAGGGTCCCCACATAAAAGGTTGGAAAAGTAAAATGAAATGTTTGGGGACGGGGGGAAAATGTGAAAAAGTGGGTAAGAAAAACGGGTTTCACTGTAGAAAACAAAGGATGGAAATTAAGGTGCACACCAAAAGGATCCCTGTTACTAGGGGGAAAACCACAAGGGTCAGTATTGGGCCCTATCCTTTTTAAAAAATTTCATAAATTCTTACACAGGGGTTTTCCTTTAAAGAATAATCATTTTTTGCGACGATCCAAAGGGCTCTGAAAGAAGTAATCAACAAAATTTAGAGGATAATGGTTTATTACAAAGGGATCGGGAAATTGGAGAGGCCTGAGCGGGAAAAAATAAACAGATGGGGTTTTTTTTTTTTTTTTTTTTAAAAATATGTTTTTTTTTTGGGTTTCTCGGAATTTCACAAAAAATTTTAAAAACCCCCAAAAAAAAAAAAAAATGTGTACTTTTTTTTTTGGGAGGGGAGAGTAAAATAATGAATGCCTGACAGCAAAAAAAATGTTTTAAAGTAAATTTTCAAACTTGCGAGGCAAAGGGTAGAAGACCCCTCGCCAAAAAAAAGGGGACGAGGGGGGGCCTAAAAGTTAGCCCGATCAAAAGGAAACCCAAATTTTTCTTTTTTAAGACAAAAAGGGCAATACCCAAAAAAAAAGGGACACTTTGAAAAATAAATACAAAAAAAGAAAAAAAAAAGAAAAAAGGTGGGTGGGGGGAGGGGGGTAGGGGGGGGGGGGGTTCACCCCCCGCAGGGGGGAAGGGAATCTGGGAGTTTTAAAAACAGAGTGGGGTGTATTAATTACCCTGACGACCAGGTTCTTTTCCCCCAAAAATACAAGGAAATACTACCGGGGCTTATAGAAAAAGAAAAAGGGTTTAAACCCCCGGCAAAGAAATTCAGCAATCAATTTAGGCGCTTTCAAAATATGGAGGCGCCCCAGGGTTTCCCGCTAGTAAAACCCTAAAGGGAAACCACTTGGTAAGCCAAAAAGGGGAAAAGAACCAGGGGACCAATGTCCTCTGAAGCCCATGAAGGGCTTCTTTTGTAGGGTTTCCAAGGGGGTAAAGATTTTTTTTCAGTTAAGGTCAATTTTCCCGGTTCAACTTTTTACCCCTCGGATTGGGGTTTAAGGGTTCTGAGAAAGGGCGCAGAACCTCTCCCACCCCTGGCTTTTGAGGTCTCCACCAAATTTGGGTTTTGGAGCAAGTTTCGCCGGGAAAGGAGGTATGAAGGAGTTTTGGTGGAAACTTGCTAAGGCCAGTGAAGCCGGGGGAAAAAGGAAAAAAAAAGGGAACAAGGGGACACCCAAGGGCCCCTTTTTTATTTTTTAAGGGTTTTTCCCTCAGACCCTCCCCAAAATTTCTGTATTTGGGGCCCTTTCCCCATATCCCGTGGATCGGGTCTGTCCTTTTGGCTGGGGGGAGCTTTTTAGGGCAGGACAGCTTACGATTGGGGGCAATTTGGGGGGGGTGGAGGGTTAAATCCAAAACCGCTCGATCATTAAACGAAATAAGTTTTCCTCCCCAAATTTCTCGCTGATAACGGGCCTTTTTGTTTTTATTTCCATCCCTTTTTAGGGCAAACCTGGGGTTTATTCAGGTCGGGAAAAATTCCCTTTTCCCACTTGGTCAGTTTTTGGCTTTCCGGGGGGAATTTTGTGACCCCCCCTTTCATTTTTGCGAACAACAGAGAGAGGGAATGCCCGACAGGTCTGGGGGGGGCCCCACTAATTCCCCCCCAAAATCGTTTGAGGGAAATTCTTTTAGTGAAAATTAATTACTTTTAAACCTAAAAAAAGCAAATTGCCCAAAAAAAAAAAAGCGGATGTAAGGAAATGGGGGGTGGAAAGCTGTTAAGTTTTTGGACCCGGGGGCAATGAGTATGTTGCCTTTTTGAATGTTGAACAGGTGACCCACCTCCTAAAACCTTTCTCTTTCCAAGGGGCGGAGATGAGGGTCTTTCCCTCATCGCAAAGTTCGGGGGTGAAATACGGCATGAAATTTTGCTAAATGGGCTGGGAGTTTAAATTTTTAGGGGCTGATCCTTCGGGTAGCGACGTTTTCCGCGCATTTGGGGCTTTTTTCCTGCCCAAAATAAATTTCTTGAGAATCCCGCCGAATGTTTCTTAAAAATGGGAGTTTTTTCGTAGTGGGGGGATGGTTTAAAGGGGGGGTAAAAAATTTTTGGAAGCTCAAAAAGCGGACTGGGGGGGCACCTGGCCAAAGGGGGAAAAACCCGGTAATTTTTGACCACCCTTTTTAAAAAACCTCGAAAATTTTTTAAAAAAAGAGGGGGGGAATTTTGGGGGAGTTTCGTTTCCCCGTTTTCCCAAGTAGATTTCCGAGGTTTTTTAAAGGAAATTTTTTGGGCTATGTTGATTGGGGGGGTCTGGGTCAAGTGAAATTGAACGTGAGTTAGGGGCGAGCCCTCAAAAGTTCTGTCTTCGTTTCTTTAAATTTTAAAAGCCGGGAAAAGGGTTCCTAATTGCTCATTTTGGGGGTATAAATGAGGGAGGCCGTCTCCGGGGGATGTTTTGGGGGAAAAAAATTTATTCAGGGAAAAAAGGAAGCAATTTTCTCCTCGGATATTAAACAGAGACCCCCCAAAAAAATTTTGGGAGGGGAAAAGGAAACCTAGAAAGGGGGTTTTTCAATTGCTAAATTGAAAAAGGTAAGGGGAGGGGGGAAACCCTTGCCTATTCCACGTTGCGGGGGAGAAGGGGGGGACAGAAACCCTGGGAGACTGCCCCCGGGCGGGGGTGGTATAAAAGAGGGGGGACAGGAAGATGTTAAATGGTCCTGTAAGCCCTTTTTGGCTAACATTTGAGGCCCAAAGCCACCCCCTTTTTCCACCGATTAAAGGGCCTTCTCCAATGTCAACTGGGGACAAAGGCCCGAGTAGGGGTGGTGTATTGGAGCTTTTTTGACCTCACCCAGGATGAGTAAGATTTTTAAAATTTCGTTATCGCCGATCTCCCTGGGACAAGCCTACTTGGTGAGAGCCAATTTTTTGGGTTTTAATGAACCCAAATCGGTCTGCAAAAGATTTTGGAGAAGGGAGTTTAAGATCCTGGGGTTTTAAAGAGAGAGAACGGGCACGGGGAGGAGGCCCAAAGGGGCGGTCTTTTTCCTGATTTTTTTGGGAAAATCTTGATTTAAGGGTGTGTTTATTGGGGGGAGGAATAGGGGAACCAGAAAGGTAAAAATTTAAAAAGAGACCCGAAGATTTGGGGAATTTTTGGGGTTTCCCAAAAAATTAACCCTCACCTTTTTCCCCCCTCCGAAAACCAGCCCTTTCCCTCCTGATTTCCCTTTTAAAAAAAGGGAAAAAGTAGGGGGGGGAATGGTGGCCTTTAGCAAAAAAACCTAGGAGTCACCTGGTTTGCTACCAAAGCGAAATAGTTTTAAAACCCCCATTTTTTGATTTGGAAAAAAAGTTCCTTTCTTCTCCAAACCCTGTCAAATTCTCGTTTAGTGTTTTGCCAGGTAGTTTTTTTTTCTCGGGGGAGGAGGATCCAAAAATGCATCATAGGCCACGGTAATGCATTTTAAAGTGGCTGGGTTTTGTTTCCCAAAAGTTCCTCTTAAGTTAGGGGCGGATTCGATCCCAAACCCCCCTCTGAGAAAATACTTTTGGGTGTGTCCCAGTATAAATGGGGAGGGCTCTTGGTGGGAAATTTCATTGTTTTGGGGTGAAATTCCATCCCCACCCTGCAAGGGGCAACTGGAATCCTCATCCTTTGTAAGAAGGAGGGAAAAACGCCAGAAAGAAATCAGTGCCTCGGGGGAAGCATTTCCCCCAACAGAGAGGATGAAAAGGGGAGTGGTCAATATACTAAGTCGCTAATCGAGCCTCCCGAAAAATTTAAAATGAGGCCCCCCTTTTGGAAAAAAAAAAATAATCGATCCGTGTCCAGGTGGGTTTTGGGGGGGGGAAAAAAAGGGGAATCACGTCCCTTTAGGGGTTTCGGATACGCCAAGCCCTTGCAAACGTCAAAGGGCTTAGCAAAGTGGATAGATAGGGGAATTTCTAGCTGTTTTAGTGGTTCGAAAAACCCCCCGGGTTTTCCCCCCCATCCCCCCTGGGGGTTTCCCTGGTGGAATTAAAAATCGCCCTCCCAGGATTTTGGGAAACCCTTTGGTTTTCGCCAAAAAAATGGGGTTTTTAAAACCTTTTTTAAAAGGGGGGAACCCCCCTGATAAATTGGGGCCCTAAAATATTGTAGAGAGACCAAAGGGTTTCCCCCGCCCAAAAGCAGGGTAGCGTTAACCTTTCCCCCTCCCCTCACTATCGTGTCTGTGGTTGAGAATCTGGGGTGGTTAAAAATCTTTCCCATAATGAAAACACAAACCCGCTTTGTTGTCTAGCGGGTTTAACCAATCACCTTTACCCACCCCCAGCCGCTTCATTCGGCGAAATCTTGCTCTGGGGAATGTTTCTCCTGGGGGGAATGCTATGTCAACTTTTAAAATTTAAAAGGGGTTTCAAAACCATCAGGCTTTTTTTAGGGGGGCTTAGACCCTTGACATTCCCGGATTCAAATTTTAATTTTCCCCTCAAGGAAAAAGACCCCCAAAATGGCAGGGAAGGGGGGGAGGGGGGGATGGAGAAAGAGAGAGGATAGGGGGGAAGAAGAAAAAAGAAAGAAAAAAACAAACAAAAAGAAACCAAAAAACACAAAATACGTATGTTAAAACCCCGGAATTCCCCAGGGAAGGGAAAAAACAAAAAAAAACCAACAAGTTATTCCCCGAAAATGTGCGAAGTGACCACTTCTTTTCCCCCAAAAAAATTTTGGGGATGAATTTTAAAAAAAACGAGTCAAAATTTCGGGGGAAATTCCCCGGATTTAAAGGGGCCCAACTGACTTTTGGGGCCCAAAAAAAAAGGTGAAAATATCGAACTTTGGCCGGGGATGTCACAATTTTTATTGGGTAGTGGGGTGGGTTAAATGGTAGGGGGCCAAAAAAAAAAGTGAGGGAGACCCAGTTGGGGGGAAAAATGCAGAGCCTCAGCAATAAAAGATTTCAGCCCTTAAGCCCTTTACATCCCCCCATTTAGGGAGTTCAGATTTAGCGTCAAAAAAGTCCTGAGTACGAAGATTTCCCCAAATGAGGAAAGGGTTTAAAGGGTGTTTTTTCAATGTACACTCGATAAATTTTTGGGGGTTGACGCTTTCTTTTGCTTCCCTTTGGGGGTTTGCGGGACGAAAAAGAGTGGGAGGGGGCCCGGGGCTTCTTCGCAAACGGTCGGGTTTTCCCCCAAAGGTTTTAAAACAGGGTCGGGGGTGGCGGGGGGGGATTTTCAAGAAAGGGGGGAGGAGAAAATGATTTTAGGACGCCCCCCTAGTGTCCCCCTTTTAACAAAACTTTGTGCTTCTTTCCCGGGGGAAAAGAATGTCGAGATGTTGCCATTTTTTTGGAACCCCTTTTTAAAATTTTTCCCGGGGAGGGAGGGGAATTTTTAAATTTTTTTGCGGAACAAAGGGGGAACAGATGGGGGGAGAAGTTTTCCCGCGTTGCGGACTACTTTCCCCTTAGAAGTCTTCAAAGACTAGTTTTTTCTTCCCTAAAGATGAGGGGGGATTTAAAATCTTTGGGAAAAACTCTCAAGATTGCCCAACTTTTCCTTGGGAAAACCAAAAAAATTTAAACAATGAACTGGGCGGGGGGGCGATTCGAAAGGGTTTTGAGGGATTTTCAAGGGGAGGAAAGGGTTTTAAACGCCAAATTCTCAAAATAGGAAACCGGGTACGATTTCGTTCCCCTCTAAACCCTTTCAAAGGGAAAACCCCTTCAATCCCATTTTTTTGGTATGTCTCTCTCGGGATAGGTTTATTTTAAATTCCCTTAGCCGGGAAATTTACCTCGAAACTCCTAAATTTTGCAAATTGTTCCTTCCTTTTCCGATTTTCAAGGGTTTTTCCCCTTATCTTTTTTAAAAAGTTATTTTGTTAGCCCAAATCGGAAAAATCAGGGGCGAACCTTTTTCCCTGCACTGGGAGGTCTTGAAGCTGCATGTCATGGTCATCAAAATGTTTGGCTTGGATTTTTTATGTCTGCTTTTTTCTTGAGCTACCAAAACGTGCAACAGATGCGGTCAAGGAGGGTTTTGGGGTTCCCCGAAATCTGTTTTGCTACCCTCCCGGGTATCACGTAAATTGAGAGCTGAAAGGGGCTATCGGGCGTGGGGTTTCCCATCCAGGATGGGGTGCGGCCGGGGTACCCGGGGCTGAAGTGGTTGCTGGGGGGGTTTTTTGGGGGGTAGCCAAATATGGGGGTGGGGGCCCCACTGGGGGGAGGGGTTTGCCGTGGCACCCGGCCAAAAGGGGGCCTTTAGGGGGGCTGGATGTTGCTCTTTGCTGTCCTTCCCCGCTTGTTTAAAAAATTTTTTTTATTTCGCCCCTTTTGGGGGACAAATTTCCCAAGGGCCACTGGATTGTAGGGGCTTTGGGTGGGCCTTTTGGGTAGCTTTTTTTATTTCAGGGGCTTTAAAAGACAGGGGAAAGGTTTTAAAAAAGGGGCCCTTAAACTGAGCACTGCCAGGGGAGGTAAAGGGTTAAGGGGGCTGTGTCTCTAAAGCAGCCAGAAAGGGAGTAGTTCCCCAAAGGGTTTTTTGGTCCCCAAAGGGGCAAATGTGCGTGTGCCCCCTCAGCTTTTAAGCATCCCCGGAAATTTTTGGCTTTTGGTGACAGGGGAAGGGGGAGCTTCCCCAAAAGCTCCCTAGTGATTTAATGGGGGCGGGAAATTATATCTAATTGCCCCCGTTCCCCACCTGGCTGCCGTTTTCCCTTAAACAGGGCCCCTTTTCCATTTAGGCCTGACGCTGGGTGGTCATGTTGGGGCTCTGCCCGGTTTACCCCTTGGGGAGGGGCGATTGAATCCAGAGGCGGGGCTGGGCTTTCCCCGTCAGTGCAAAGTGCCCGAGCCCCCCTGTAGTCTCCACTGCAGCTCTGCTTTAAAACAGGCCCGGGGGTAGGCCCGGGGGACCCGTTGCGTGCAGAAAGGCCCCGGGGTTTTTTAAATCTCCCCGCAAATTTCCCCGGGTCCCATGCTGGCGCGCGGCCCTTCCCGTCCCTCCGGGGAGTCCCCCAAAGGTTTTGTGCTCGTTGGGGGGGCGACAGGCGGGGGGAATTAGCGGGTTTGGCTGGCGGTTATGCCCAAAAATCCAGGAGCTCCTGCTCTAAGCTCCCAGCATGGCGGCGCCGAAACCGGAAGTCGACAGATGAGGTTTAACACAGATAAATGCAAGGTTATGCACATGGGGAGGAAAAATCCATTACATGATTACTTATTACATGGTAAAACGCTCGGTAAAAGTGACATGGAGAAGGACTTGGGAATCCTGGTGGACAGTAAACTTAATTGTAGCAGCCAGTGTCAGGCAGCAGCTGCCAAGGCAAATAGGATTATTGGGTGCATTAAAAGGGGCATAGATGCACATGATGAGAACATTGTTCTCCCATTATACAAGTCACTGGTTAGACCACACAGGGGATAGTGGGGACAGTTTTGGGCACCAATTCATAGGAAAGACATTGTAGAGCTTGAACAGGTACAAAGGCGGGCAACAAAAATAATAAAAGGACTGGGTGGGCTACAATACCCAGAAAGATTAGCAAGGGTTTTAGGGTTATTTAGTTTAGAGAAAAGACGGCTTCGGGGGGACATAATAAATGTTTTAAATACATTAAAGTCAATATAGAGATCTCTCTCAAGATTTATTTATACCCAGGACTGTATCTAGAACAATGGGGCATCCTCTACGTCTTGAGGAAAGAAAGTTTCTGCATAAACATAGAAAGGGATTCTTTACTGTTAGAGCAGTGAAATTGTGGAACTCTCTGCCAGAGGAACTTGTCATGATGAATTCAATAACAGAGTTCAAGAAGGGTTTGCATTCATTTCTGGAGTGTAATAATATAACAAGTTATAGTGACCAGGATTCTGGAGAGGCGCCGTTGATCCAGGGATTTATTCTGATTGCCAGATTGGAGTCAGGAAGGAACTTTTTCCTAAAATGAGGACAATTGGCTCCTACCTCATTGAGCTTTTTTGCCTTCCTCTGGATCAACACTATAGGACATAGGCTGAACTGGATGGACATCTTGTCTTTTTTTGGCCTTACAAACTATGTAACTATGCATGTAATCTCCATCCATAACCTCTCCTCTCTCATACATCTCTGTTCAGGCTCAGCATGGAGGGAGCACAATATGAGATGCACAAGGAGGTGTAGACTTGCTTTTCAGCAGCCAGAATAAAGGAGAGTAGAACTGCCTGGAATAGATATCAGCAAGGCATGATGGGAGCTGTATTCTGCTCCCCACATGAACATGGACTATTGCTGAGGGAGCCTCTATCGCTGTGCTGAGGAGGAGCACATATGGGGCACATGTTTCAGATTTAGGGTTAGTGTTGCGCTGTGTGTAGTGACCCTGTAGGTTCCATTTAATATTTTGTCCAAACGTGGAAATACCCCTTTGATCTGATTGTATGGGTGTCGTGAGTGACAGGTGCAGGGTGGAGGTGTCAGTGCAGTGTCTGCAAGGAAAGATGAGCTTGGCTGCTGCTTTGAAGACAGTTTGGAAAAGGCACCGTCTGGAAGACTGATAAGTAAGGGGTTACAGTAGTCTGGATGGGAAGGCATTAGGGCAACAATAAGAGTTTTCATAGTGATACAATGGTGGATTCTGGAGATGGTTTTGAGGTGCAGAAAACATGGTTAGTAGATGAAGTAGGTGTAAAAGTTCAGTTTTGGGGAGAGGACATGTTGTTAGGGACAGAGCCAACCGTCACTAGGGTTTTGTGGTAGCACAGGGGTGATGTTGCAGGAAGAGGTTGATGGTCATCAGCGCAGAGATGGGGCTAAAAGTCAAATCTGCTGATAGTGTCCAATGGTAGCCATGTAGAGAGGAGAGGACCTAGAACTGATCTGCGAGGAACCGATAGAAAGAGGAGAAGTAGAACTGGGGCAGGAAGTATAGAGAAATGACTAAAACATCACAAAGCCCTTCATATTTGGTATCACCGGAATCGCACTGACCTGCAGAATACAGATAACAGATCATTTATACAGAGGAAACTCCATCTAATTAAAACCCCCTTATGATTTTTTCACTTGTATCTATGTAGATAAAAAATAAAGCTATGGCTGTTGTAAGGCGAGGAGGAAAAAAAATGACGAGTCAAAAAATTATGACCGGCTGTCTGGAAGGGGTTAAGCATAATTTCCATGACCTTCATAGGAAGTTGAATGTATGTTCTTATAATTGATGTACAAATTTGCCAAGTAAAACCTGGAATTTTCTGAGTATTTAAGAAAGTCTGACCCTTTTTAAAGTCTACTCTGAATGAATCCACTGATTTCCTAATGTTTGACCTTTCAGAACCACAAACCTAGGGACCTCCTCCAATAGATGACCGCACTCCTCATCACTTTCCAGAATATTCCACCTCTGGTTATTTGTCTAATAAGGTTGGAGCTGATTTATAGTTGTTATGTACATTTATGTTCCTAGGTTTTGTATCCTAATGTGTTGGTGAGCCTCTCCTCCTCTATATCTCTCTTCCTATTAACACTAACCACCCCGTCTGCAGTTACCGAATCCCTTAAAACTTTGGGGGAAGGGGTGAAGCTTTCTTGGTCACTATGTTCTTCTGATCACAGGTATTGGACGGTTCAGACTCATCAACATCACATCAATCTGTGTCTACTGGTCAGATATTGTACAGATTGGTCTAGTTCTTCTTCAGAGCCCCCCATAAAAGAAACACGTGATCCCCATATCTGAGCCGTGTAATTATGTGCCCAGAAAGTGGACAATTGGACACCGACTGTGCTCCCGGCGAATATATATGAAAACCCGGGCTGCCGAACAAACTAAAGTCTATTTTAGGCCCAAACCTGAATTTTTTCAAGTATTTGGGTTCAAATTTGTTCATAAGAAAGGTTAGGGGGTTAGCCCGGCCCCTTTTAAAACTCCCCCCCCCATTGTGCCCTCCACTCGTCTCTTCTCTCTCTCTCTCTCTCTCTCTCGCTATCTGTCTATCTTCTATCCATCTTCTATCTATCCTCCCTCTGAGTTCTGCACATTGATGCAATGTAAGTAGTCGTTGACAGCTTGTACACAAGTAATTGGTGTGACGGGAAAAACTCATAGCCACAATGTCTAACTCACTGGCAACAAACCTGAGTAGACCCCTAATGACATGGACAATTTGCCCAAATTTTCCATTTACAAGCCACGGACTCTGTGTTAAAGTCCCAAGTGTGATTGTGGGCAGGTTGTTTCATTTTGGGTTATCGCTCTCCACCCCTCTATTTCTGGTCACTGAAATTCAACATTGCCCCTCATGGTAAAGAACTCTCTGAGGGTCTGAAAAAAAATAATTGTTGCTCTATATAAAGATGGCCGAGGCTATAAGAAAATTGCTAAGACCTTGAAACTGAGGGTGCAGCACAGTGGCCAAGGCCACACAGCGGTTTACCGAGACAGGTTCCACAGACAACAGGCCTCACCATGGTCAACCAAAGAAGTTGAGTGCACATGCTCAGCGTCCTATCCAGTGATGAATGCTTCCAGCATTACTGCAGATGGGTGGGGTGTCAGCCTGTCAGTGCTCAGAACAAAAGTCGCACACTAAACCAAATTGGTGTGCACGGCTGTCGTCCCGAAAGGAAGCCTCTTCTAAAGATGATGCACAAGAACGACGGCAAACAGTTTGCTGAAGAAAAGCAGACTAAGGACATGGATTACTGGAACCATGTCCTGTGCTCTGATGAGACCAAGAGAAACTTATTTGGATAAGATGGTATCAGGCGTGTGTGGCAGCAACCAGGTGAGGAGTACAAAGACAAGTGTGTCTGCTTATAGTCAAGCCTGGTGGTGGGAGTGTCATGGTTTGGGACTGCATGAGTGCTGCCTGCTGTGGAGAGCTACAGTTCATTGAGGGAACCATGAATGCCAACATGTACTGTGAAATCCTGAAGCAGAGCTTGATCCCCTCTCTTCTGGGCTGCAGGGCAGTATTCCAACATGATACTGACCCCAAAAATACCTCCAAGACTACCACTGCCTTGCTAAAGAAAATGAGGATAAAGGTGCTGGACTGGCCAAGCATATCCAGACCTAAACCCTCCTCTCTGCCAGAGGAAATTGTCATGGTGAATTCAATAACAGAGTTAGGTTTGGATGCATTTCTGGAGCGTAATAATAGAACAAGTTACAGTGACTAGGATTCTGGAGAGCGATTGTTGAAACTGGGATTTTTCCGATTGCCAGATTGGAGTCGGGAAGGAACTTTTTCCCTAAAATGAGGACAATTGACTTCTACCTCATTGGGGTTTTTTGCCTTCCTCTGGATCAACACTTTAGCAAAATAAGCTGAACTGGATGGACGTCTGTCACGGACGCGGTAGTGGATCCACTGGACCAATGCAAGCGGTGGTGTAAGCCACGCCAGGGAGCGGAGTCTAAGTAGGTCCCGGTTTTCTACCACGTCGCTCCCCCTGAGAGTGACTTGCTTGCAGTGGCAGCCGAGGTTGAGTGTGGTACAAAATCGTAAGGCAGGCTCGTAGTCGGGGACAGGCGACAAAGGTTCGTGGTCGTAGGACGTAGGCAAGAAGGTTTGGTACACGGAATATAGACAAGACTAGAATAATGCTTTCTCAGTAGGCAACAGGCACTAAAGATCCGGCGGGAAGTGGGCGGAAGCGCCCAGGTAATATAGAGGCAGCGCCCGGTAATTAGCCAATTACCGGTGCGCTGGCCCTTTAAATTTCACAGAGCCGGCGCGCGCACGCCCTAGAGAACGGGGATGCGTGCGCCGGGCAGCAGGAGGATGCGGACAGACAGGAGCATGGCCGGGTGAGTATCGGCACGCTGTGGAGTGAGTGCGCCCGTCGGCCGACACCCGGGCAGCGGCGGCACTCGCTCCTGATGCTCTGGCACAGGCAGGGCTGTGAGGGCGCCCGCAGGCCAACTTGCGTGCTGCGGCGCTATTCGCAACAGTACCTCCCCCCTTAGCCCTCCCCTTCTTTCTGGCCTGGAGGAACTTCTGCACCAACTCACGGTCCAGGATGTTGTCTTCCGGCTCCCATGACCTTTCTTCAGGCCCAAACCCCTTCCAGTCAATAAGGAAATGCCGCTTTCCCCTGATGGTCTTCATATCCAGGATTTCTTTCACAGCGAAGACGTTGGTGGACTCAGCCTCGGAAGATGGAGGAGCAATCTTCCGGGAAAAGCGGTTCAGGACTACAGGTTTCAACAAGGAGACATGGAAGGAGTTTGGAATACGCATAGTGAGCGGGAGCCGGAGTTTATAGGCAGCCGGGTTTATGTGCTTGAGTACTTCAAACGGTCCTACATAACGGGGATCCAGTTTGTAACTGGGGACCTTGAGCCGGATATATCTGGCCGACAGCCCCACCTTGTCGCCAGGGGAGAAAACTGGGGGGGTCCTCTATTTTTGTCCGCTTGGGCCTTCATGCGTGCGGACGCATGCTGTAGGGACTGGCGTCTCTGATTCCAAATGGTCAGCATATCTCAGACTAAAGTATCCACTGCTGGCACCTCAGAAGCAGAAGACAATGGTAGCGGAGGGTGGGGATGCTGGCCATACACAATGAAAAACGGAGAGGTACCAGTGGATTCCAAATCCAGGGAGTTATATGAAAACTCTGCCCAAGGAAGTAAGCTGGCCCAGTCATCCTGTCGGGCCGAGACAAAGTGCCGCAAATAGCCCCCCAGGATCTGATTGATTTTCTCCACTTGTCCATTCGTCTGTGGGTGGTAGGCCGATGAGAAATCCAGGTTCACCTGCAACCGAGAGCAGAGGGCCCACCAGAACCTCGACACGAATTGGACCCTCCGATCCGAGACAATATGCTGGGGGTGTCCGTGTAGACGGAAGATATGGAGAAAAAACAGGCTGGCCAAACGGGGAGCAGATGGTAGACCTGGCAAAGGGATAAAATGCGCCATCTTCGAAAAACGGTCCGCGACCACCCAGATGACCGTGGGAGGAAGATCAGTGACAAAGTCCATCGCCATATGAGACCAAGTGGTCCTGGGGATGTGCAGAGGTTGGAGGAGACCCGTGTGTTTGTTGCGAGGGGTCTTGTCACGGGCACAAGTAACGTAGGACTTCACGAATTCTCTGACGTCCTTCGCAAGCTCCGGCCAACAATAAAAACTGGAGATTAGGAGGAACGACTGGGTGACCGGCCACTAGAGAACAGTGTCCCCATTTCAAAATCCTCCTGCGGAGCGCAGGACGAACGTAAGTCTTCCCTGGAGGCACCTTTCGAAGATCCACCGGAGCTGCAGAGATCAAGCGTTCGGGAAAAATAGTATGCTGAGGAACGCCCTCCTACCCCAACACATCGGAGACACGGGAGAGCGCATTGGCCCTGACGTTCTTCTCTGCAGGTTGAAAATGTATCTGGAAGTCGAAGCGCAAGAAGAAGAGGGACCACCTGGCTTGACAGAGATTGAGGCGTTGAGCCGATTGGAGGTACTGGAGATTTTTGTGGTCGGAGTAAATGGTGATGGGATGCCGAGCTCCCTCCAGAAGTTAACGCCATTCTTCCAAGGCCAGTTTGATGGCCAGCAACTCCGGATCCCCGATGGTGTAATTCTTCTCCACTGGGGAGAAAGTCTTGGAGAAGAAGCCACAGTTGACCATCTTGCCCTTAGGTCCCTTCTGCATGAGAATTGCGCCTGCCCCGACCGAGGAGGCGTCCACTTCCAAAAACAATGGCTTCTCGGTATCAGGTCTGGTCAGGACGGGCGCGGAGGCGAATGCTGCCTTTAGTTGAACAAATGCCTTTTTGGCCTCTGGCGGCCACTGCCTAGGGTCGGTGTTCTTCTTAGTAAGTGCTATAATAGGCGCCACCAACGTAGAGTAATATGGGATGAATTGCCGATAGTAATTAGAGAAGCCCAGAAAGCGCTGAATTGCCCGTAGGCCCACCTAGGCCACTGCAGAATGGCCGACAGCTTTGCAGGATCCATCTGTAACCCTCGGTCCAAGATGATGTAACCAAGGAACGGGAGGCTGGTCTGGTGGAAAAGACATTTCTCTAATTTGGCATAGAGGTGGTTGGCACGTAGTCGCTCCAGCACCAGGCGGACATGGGAGCGATGAGTCTCCAAATTAGCAGAGAATACCAAAATGTCGGCCAGGTAGACCACGACACATGTATAGAGGAGATCCCGGAATATATCATTCACGAATTCTTGGAAGACTGCTGGGGCGTTGCACAGACCGAAGGGCAAGGTATTCGAAGTGACCATCACGTGTGTTAAAAGCAGTCTTCCACTCATCCCCCTCTCTGATGCGGATGAGGTTGTAGGCCCCTCGCAGGTCCAATTTGGAGAAAATGTTTGTTCCACGAAGCCGGTCAAACAGTTCTGTGTTTAACGGCAAGGGATACCGGTTCTTCACAGTGATTTTATTAAGTCCCCGATAATCGATACAAGGCTGCAGGGAGCCATCTTTCTTCTGCACAAAGAAGAATCCTGCCCCAGCCGGAGAGGAGGACTTGCGTATGAACCCCTTCTGGAGGTTTTCCTGAATGTAGGTTGACATGGCTTGGGTTTCCGGCACCGACAGAGGGTAGACCCTGCCCCTGGGAGGACTGGTTCCCGGCAGTAGGTCAATCGGGCAGTCGTAGGGGCGATGAGGCGGAAGGGCCGGTGTCTTGGGGTTATTCTAGACCCTGATCTGTCTTTCACCCCATATATCCAATCCCTTGCGCGCTCCTGTCACTTGCACCTCAAGAACATCTCCAGAATCCGTCCTTTTCTCACTGTGGAAACAACTCAAACTCTCATTGTTGCTCTTATTCTCTCTCGTCTTGACTACTGTAACTCCCTGCTTATCGGTTTACCCCTCTGTAAACTCTCCCCTCTCCAATCTGCCCCGAATGCTAGCAGCCAGGCTTGTCTTTCTTTCCAGCCGCTATACTGATGCCTCTACCCTGTGTCACCGCTTCCACTGGTTGCCCATCCAGCACAGAATACAGCATAAACTCATCACTTTTCACCCATAAAGCTCTCCACAGTGCTGCACCCCATACATCTCCTCCCTCATCTCTGTCTACCACCTGCCCGCTTCTCCGCTCAGCTACGGACATCAAACTACAAACTACAATCATCCGAACCTCCCATGCCCGTCTTCAAGATTTTGCACGTCTGCACCCATTCTCTGGAACATGCTACCAACGTACCATCAGGCACAATTCCCAGCCTTCGTATTTTAAGAGTGTCCGAAAACACATCTCCTCAGGCAGGCCTACCAAAACCATAATTGCTAACCCCACCTTCTATCACACACATTCCTGTCACTCCCCCTACACTAGGGCACTCACAGGCACTTATCTGTATATAGATGTACAGTCATGGTGGCAGGTGCACCAAATCTTTATGTACACCTCCCCATTTGTATAAAACATGGCTGGGCCATTGTAAATCGAGCACTTCTCCCTCTTTGTTTCCCCCAGGCACCCTCTTAGATTGTAAGCTCTTGCGAGCAGGGCCCTCACACCTTGTGTCTCACCTGTAAGTAGCGTTCACTGTGTAATGTCTGTTTTTGTCTGTAATTATACCCTCTACATTGTAAAGTGCTGCGAAATTTGTTGGCGCTATATAAATAAAGATTATTATTATTATTATAAGGGTCTCGGCCTGCTTCTCAGAGAAGACATCCGCATAATCCCGGTATTCCATTGGCAGACCTGGCAGAGGCCTGGAGGACAGTTGGGAAGAAGCGGAGCGCACCAGGCGTGGTGCCACTAGGCAAACATTCCGGCAGTCGGGACCCCAACGCACGACCTCGCCTGTCTTCCAATTGAGCGTAGGGGCATGGCGCTGCAGCCACGGAAGCCCCAACAGGATCACTGAGGAAGATCGAGGCAGCACGTAGAAGGAGATCTTTTCCTTGTGCAAGACCCTTACGTGGAGGGACACCGACTTGGTCCTGTACCGAATGATGTCACCAAGGAGCTCCCCTGTGACCGAGGATATCACCAGCGGCTTCTCCAGACCAACTACTGGAAGCTGATACCGGGACACCAAAACAGCATGGATGAAATTCCCGGTGGAACCGGATTCCAGGAAAGCAGGAGCCTGGAATACAAGTCCCGAGTCAGTCGTGATCTCCACAGGCATAGTAAAGCGCGGAGAGGATGAGTCCTCACCTAGGGATGCCTCTCCAACATGGCCTAGTTGTGGGCATTTCCCGGACGTTGGGAACGAAGCGGACAGCTCCTACGAAAATGATCCGGGCTGGCACAGTACAGGCACAGTTTTTCAGCACGCCGTTGGGACAACTCCTGCTCAGATATGTGGGCCTGATCCACCTACATGGGCTCTTCCCCAGACGATAGAGGAAGCGGCAGTGGAGGCCTCTGTAACACCGGGGCCAGGTGTGGCAGACAGCGGGGTCGCACCAGGTCACGTTATTGGCGAAGCTCCTGTTGCCTCTCGGCGAAGCATACGTCTATGTCGGGTAGCCAGGTTGATTAATTCACTTAAGGAAGACGGCAGATCTCTTGCTGCAAGGGCGTCCTTAACCCTGCTGGAAACGCCTTTCTTAAAGGTGGCGTCAGGGTTGGAAACTGTACTGCATAGTCTCCGACCGAGGATTTGCCCTGGCGCAGGGTCAAAAGTGCCATCTACGCAGAAGATGCCCGTGCTGGCTCCTCGAAGACACTGCGGAATTCTGAGAGGAAGGCCTGCAGGTCCGCAGTCACCGGATCGCTCCTGTCCCATAGGGGTGTAGCCCAAGCCAAGGCCTTCCCGGACAGCAAACTGACCACGAACGCCACCTTCGAACGCTCAGTGGGGAACTGGGCCGCCATTAACTCAATGTGCATGGAGCACTGGGTATTAAAGCCCCGACACAGCTTAGGATCCCCCTCGAACTTGGATGGCAACGGTAGTCGGAGCTAGGGACCCCCTGTCGCTGGCGGGACAGCTGACAGAGGTGTAGGAACAGATGGCTGCTGCTGCTGATTAGCCAAGAACTGTTGCAACAAGGAGGTCAGCTGGTTCAGTTGCTGAGCTTGTTGCACAATCTGCTGCGACTGCTAAGCCACGATAGTGGTGAGATGCACATCGCCGGGCAGGGGTACCTCGGAGGAATCCATGGCCGGATCTTACTGTCACGGACACGGTAGTGGATCCACTGGACTGCCGCAAGCGGTGGTGTAAGCCACTCCAGGGAGCGGAGTCTAAGTAGGTCTCGGTTTTCACCAGAGCCTGCCGCAAAGCGGGATGGACTTGCTGCGGCGAGAGTCTACCAGGTCGCTACGCCTGACGTGACTTGCTTGCGGTGGCAGCCGAGGTTGAGCGTGGTACAAAATTGTAAGGCAGACTCGTAGTCAGGGGCAGGCGATAAGGTCAGGACAGGCGGCAAAGGTTCATGGTCGTAGGATGTAGGCGAGGAGGTTCGGTACACGGAATATAGACAAGACTAGAATAACGCTCTCTCAGTAGGCAACAGGCACTAAAGATCCGGCGGGGAGTGGGCGGAAGCGCCCAGGTAATATAGAGGCAGCGCCCGGTAATTAGCCAATTACCGGCGCAATGACCCTTTTAAACTTCACAGAGCCGGCGCACGCGCGCTCTAGAGAACGGACACGCGCACAGGGCAGCAGGAGGATGCGGACAGACAGGAGCACGGCCGGGTGAGTATCGGCGCGCTGAGGAGCGAGTGCGCCCGTCGCTCGACACCCGGTCAGTGGCGGCACTCGTTTCTGATGCCAGGGCACAGGCAGGGCTGCGAAGGTGCCCGCAGCCCGACTTACGGGCTGCGGCGCTATTTGCAACAACGTCTTGTCTTTTTTCAGCCTTACAAACTATGTAACTAGGTAACCCTATGTAGCATTTGAGGGGCCTCCTCAAACGAAAGGTGGCTTCATTTTCTGTTACAGTCTCTCTCCTGGGATGGGTTATCCACTATAGTGTAGGTATATATATGTACAGAATAGAGGTGTATATAGAGTGTGATCTTGCTCTCAGTCCTCCTCGTCTTCTTCAGGTTTCTCAGGTCCAGGACTCTCACAGCTAAAGACAATGGCCCTTTTCCTCAATGACCCCCCAAGTATGGACAAGGACAGAGACCTCAGGGCCCCCAGGATATTAGACCTCAACCTGGAGATCATCTACTTGGTAACTGGAGAGGTGAGAGTCTCACATGACCTCGCTCTTCTCTCTATCAGTAACAGGTGAATGATTGGAAAGGTGAGGGGTTCTTAGAATCTATGTAGTGATCAGTGTCTCCCCATACACAGGATTACACAGTAGTGAAGAAGTCGTCTGGGGAGTGTGTGGCCCCTCGTGTGTCAGGATAATGGAGCAGCACCCAGAGCCCCAAACCTACACCTCATTCACTGATACAGAAGATTCTAGACCTGACCACCAGGATCACTGAGCTGCTGACTAGAGAGGTAAGGGGAGTGCTGGGAATTATACAGTTTCACCACTGCAGGGGTCTGTTTGATGAGGGAAGAGGTGAGGGGAATGCTGGGACATTATACATAACACAGAGGATGATGGATCTGGATGATGATGAGAGGTAAGGGGAAAGCTGGGACATTATACATAACACAGGGGATGATGGATCTGGATGATGATGAGAGGTGAGGGGAATGCTGCGACATTATACATAACACGGGGGATGATGGGACTGGATGATGAGAGGTGAGGGGAATGCTGGGACACTATACATAGCATAGGGGATGATGGGTCTGGATGATGATGGATCCTTGTGTTCTCAGGTTCCTATAAGGTGTCAGGATATCGCTGTCTATGTCTCCATGGAGGAGTGGGAGTACATAGAAGGACACAGGGATCTGTACCAGGAGGTCATGATGGAGGATCACCAGCTGCTGACATCACTGGGTGAGAGGAGACACAGCAGGGAGTGACAGCACTATCCCAATCTCCTTCTATCTCCCTATCTCTGTCTCGTCTTCTCATAGAATTGAAGTTGATGAGACATGTATGATACACGTACATAGACAGGTATACGGAAGCTCATGTATCCGTCACTGTGTGCTCCCTACAGATGGATCCAGTAGGAGAAATCCAGCAGAGAGATGTCCCCGTCCTCTGTATTCCCAGGACTATCCAGAGGGAGATGTCCCAGAGATTCATCAGGTAGAGGGAGCTGAAGTCTTCTCTAAATATGACCAGAATGGAACAACCTGCACTTATTTCACTGGTTTTGTCTCTTTAGGGGGAAAATCTGATTGATATTAAGGTTGAGGATGAAGCAGAAGAGATGGACGTCCCAGGGAATCCTCAGGTAGATGAGCCCTATACACAATCTGTATACAGGGTGTGGACCTCCTGCAGTCACAGATGGGCTCATATATATTTGGGGGTCTCTGATGTCGATCTGTCTGCTGTACTGAATTGTTCCATATGTCACATCAGGGTGAAGATCTGACTGATACTAAAGTGGAGGCTGAAGAAGAGAAGATGAGGAGCGATGAGCTGAGGATGAGTGACGTGAAGGAGGAGATCCCAGAAGATGTGACCACAGGTGAGTAGTAATGAATTCAGAGGTTTCCTCAGTGATCCTGTGTTATGCCTGGTGCGGGGCCTGAGGAGGTGACTTCTATCCAAGACGTTCTATGGGTCCTGCCGTATATGAGGCTTAGGATCAGATGAATCCATCTGTTGTGATGAACATCTGCACTGACAGCCGGGATCTGAGGACACTTAATAGATCCACTTTAGCCCCAGAGTCAGGGGTCAAATAATAGAGGAGGCAACAAAGGAAAATCCATTTAATCTTTGAGGTCAAAGTTTGTGACAGGTTATGTAGAACCTGAGAGGAAGCGATTCCCTTCTATATATTATGGACACTTATTGCAGTGTTTCTGGGGCTGGAGTTGGGATCTGCTCTCAGGGGCCACTTCATTAGGGCCACCTTTCCCTAGAACAGCCTGAATTCTTAGTGAATTGGATACAACAAGGTCCTGGAAACCTTTATTACAGATTCTGATGGAAAACCTCACTCTGTCTATTCCACCACATCCTAGAGATGCTCTATAACATGGAGATCTGGTGACTGCAGCCGTTAGGCCGTACAGACCTCATTGTCCCGTCCATGAGTTCAGCTGGAGATGTGCACTTTGTCTCATGATGATCTGGTTATAGCCATGATGAGATTGTCACTAACCAGATGGTGTCCACTTGTATTAAAGTGCTGCCCCATTGGTATTGAAGGGCCAGATGTGTGGGCAGAGGACAGACCTGATTGTCAGACAAGGTTGTGCGTCTCAGAATCTTATCCAGTCCAGGTTTATGTGATAAAAGTGATGAGTGAGCGTAGAGCAGAATCCTGGACTGTGTCAATAATACGTTACAGCGTTATACAAGGATTTATAAGGCTGCAGTCACACAGGCAGGTTCTCACTGTAAGGAGTGAAAGTAATGAGCAATACACACAGTGAAGTCCCATCATTATCTCCAGCGAGACCGTTGTGTGCAGCACAGACAGTGGTGAGACAGGCGGTGAATGACTCCATAAGGTCCTGATAGGTTGTCACAGGGATCTGGAGCCGACTGCATCCCACAGTTGCTGGAGGGGCCTTAGAGCCAACATCACCATCCAGTGGCACTCACATATGCTCAATAGTGCAGTGGCATCCATCTTCTCCCGGGCCCCATATGCAGGATTGTTTTCTGTTGTATTATAAATCGCCCCTTATCCTTATCACCACGAGGGATATATGTGCAGACAGCCTATCACACCTTACATACTGAGGAAGCCACAGGGAATTACTTCATGGGCTACGTGACGTAGGAGGTGGTCATAGGGAGTCCTGCTGGATCCATCATTGGCTTTGTTCATAATAACTTATAGGGTTTTATTACTACAAAGATTATCTTTCAGCATAAACGGACTGTTAAATGAAGACATTTTCTACATACTTTGGTCAATAGATTTTACTTTAGTTATGAGATAAGAGACATTTTATCAGCTCTCTGAGTGCACACACATTTCTATGGTAACCTGCATACCCAAAGGACATCTATTCTCTGATTAGCTGACAGAGCAGAAAGCTGGGAGTGAGGTCACCTCAGGAAATGCACTCCAAGTGAACTAATTAGATTTAACAAGCTGCAGTAAACAAAAGGTACATGTGCTGTGAGGACTGAAAAGCATCTCTTTATCTGTAATCTTGTAACAGGTAGCCACCTCCCGATCTGACAGAGTAAAGGCTTGAATATATGTTAATCACTTCTGGAGCATCTTCAGCCCATATTCATAGTGTTGTCACAGTCAGTGCATACTCTGTAGGTGGTGGGAGGCTCCATCTTCAGCCCATAGTCATAGTGTTGTCACAGTCAGTGCATACTCTTTAGGTAGTGGGAGGCGCCATCTTCAGCCCACAGTCATAGTGTTGTCACAGTATGTGCGTCCTCTGTAGGTAGTGGGAGGCCCCATCTTCAGCCCATAGTCATAGTGTTGTCACAGTCAGTGCATACTCTGTAGGTAGTGGGAGGCGCCATCTTCAGCCCATAGTCATAGTGTTGTCACAGTCAGTGCATACTCTGTAGGTGTTGGGAGGCCTCTATCTTCAGCACATAGTCATAGTGTTGTCACAGTCAGTATACTCCGTAGGTAGTGGAGGCCCCATCTTCAGCCCATAGTCATAGTGTTTTCACAGTCAGTGCATACTCTGTAGGTGTGTGGGAGTCCCAGCCCGCCTAGTCATAGTGTTGTCACAGTATGCATACTCTGTAGGTGTGGGGGCCCTCTCAGCCCTAGTCATATTTTGTCACGTATGATATCGGTATGGGGGCCCCCTTTTCACCCCATTTTAAGTGTGTACAGTCGGCAACCCCGGGGAATTGGGGGCCCCACTTTCACCCCATAGTAAGTGGTCACAGTCAGTGAAAAACCCGTAGTATGGAGGCCCCACTTCACCCATAGTCATAGTGTTCCAGTATGCTATCTAGGTAGTGGGGGGCCCGATCCCCAAGCCCATAGTCATTTTGTTGCACAGTATGTATACTTTGTAGTAGTGGGGGCCCCCATTTCAGCCATAGTCATAGTGTTGTCACAGTCAGTGCATACATCTAGGTAGGGGGAGGCCCCATCTTCAGCCCATGTCATAGTTTGTCAAATCATACATACTTCTATTTTTAGTGGGAGCCCTATTTCAGCCCATAGTCATATTTGTCACAGTATGCTACTCCTTGGTGGTTGGAAGGCTCCATCTAACCCATATTTCAAAGGGCGACTGTAATGATGGGGTTTTCCGCCTTTTTTTTTTTTGGCGTTTACTGGCCCCCCCAGCCCAATCCCGCTGGGGGACGCTGGGATGCAGTTTTAGCGCAGCGTTCGCCACTTTCGGGCTGCGCCCCGCATGAAGGGGGGGGCAGGGGGCGCGGTGTGGCGGGGGGGCTTCCCGGGGGGCGGGGAGCGCCGCGCTCGAAAACTCGGGGCATGTACGAGGGCAAGGCGCATTGCAGCGCTGGGCGCTCCGAAAACAGAATTTTTTTTGGTCTAAATCCTCCGGCAGGGGCAAGGAAGAGGATCCGAACTGCAGGAAAGCAAAGAAGATCGCACCGAAATCTCGGCGCTCCGCTCCGTGCAGCAGGAGATGATTCCAAAAAATCGCCTTAATAAAGGGGGGAAAACATGTCAGAAAAAAGCTGAACGTAAAAAAAAAACATAATTTTAAAAAAAAACACTTTTCCAAACTCAAGAACTTTTCAATACAAAAATTAGATATTGTAAATTGCCGGGGGAAAACGTAATTCAAATCTGAAACCTATTTCCCTTGGTCGGGAAAACCGGCCAATCAAATAGAGCGATAGTGAACATTAAAACCCAGGGGAAAAGGGTTGACCAAACAAATCCACCGGGCAGTTAAAAACGTAAAAATGGTGAAAAAAGCTGATTGGGTGGCTAGCGGGGGCTCGGCTAGCTCAGCCAATTTAGAATAGACGACAGAGACCCATTAAAAAACCATGAAGAATTATTGCCAATCAGAATAGGGGCGCAAAGACCCATTCTAGTCTATGGGGGAAGTTTAGACCAATCAAACCGGCGGACAATTCAAAAACAGTAAAAATGCGAAAAGGTGATTGGCGATAGCGGGGGGTTGGCTATCCCCCAATCAGAACCAGCCTTCTCCCCCTTTTAGTTATGGAAATGGCCGCACTGAAATCCGGGCACCCCAGCCCTGGGGCATGGGAAATGAATAAAAAAAAATATTTTTATTAAAGGGTAAAACATTATCAAATAAAGGCCAAACCCCTTCTAAAAAAAAAAAATTAAAAAAAAAAACCCAAACCCAACCCGCTTTGTCCCGAAACCGGCGCTACAAAAAGGAATTGCAATAGGGGAAATTCCCGGGGAAATACAGTAAATTAAAATTTGGGTGTAAGCTTTTCTCTTTGGTCGGAAAGAAGCCACCAATCAGAATGGGAGCACAAAGACCCTTTTAAAATTTCCTAGGGGAGAAGTTTGGCCCAAAATTCAAAAATGGGAACGACAGGGGGCCCAAAATTTCAAACCCCTATAAAGGAGTTTTAAAACCAATCAAATAGGAGCGAAAAAGCCCCTTTAAATATCCAAGGGGAGAAGTTTGGGAAAAAACCCCAATAAAAAATAAAAGGCGGGAAAAATCATTTTTTCTTTCTTTATTTTCGTTAGCCAAGGATCAATAGTAGGTTTTGCAACAAAATAAAGAAAAAAACAGGGATTTTATTGAATTAATATTTTTTTTTCGTTCCCCCCATATTTTTAATTCTTTTATATACACATGGGGGAACAACTTTTTGAAATTCTTATCATTTTTTTTCGCCCTTGTACATTTTGATTTCAGTTTGAAATTTAGAAAAACCCATAACCCGTCGTTTCCCCCGCTCTCCCTTGGTCCAAAAACCGCGCCCCCTTTTAACTTGGGAAAATACAGAGCTCACTCAAATTTCTTTTCCCCATAAAAACTCTATGAGAAAGTAGCTCGCGCTCGTTTGGGCCCTAAGCTACGAGCCCCCCCGCTTCAACCAATCACTCGTTTCTGCCTTTTTTTATTGTATTTTGAACTGTCCCCCCTTTGAATAGTTTTTTGGTTTTTTTTTCCCTCCATAGGAAAATAATGGGAAAATTGTCCCTCCTATTCTGTTTGGGTTAAATTTTCTTCTCCATAGGATTTTAAAGGGGACATTGCGCTCCTATTCAATTGGTTTGGTTTATCCGACCAATGAAAAATATTTAAAAACTTTTTGAATTCGAAAATTTCCCGCAATTCTTTTCAATTGAATTCCCTATGTACCCGGTTTTGGGCGAAAAAACGCGTTGTTGGGGGTTTTTTAACTGCTTTTTTTGTAAAAAAAGGGGTTGGCTCTTTTTTGTTTAATTTAATTTTCATTTAAAAAAATTTTTTTTTTAAATTAATACCAACCGCACGGCGTGAGCACCGAGTTTTTTCAACGCCCATCTCTCCCAAGACTTTTAAGGGGGAAAGTAGCTCGCGCTCTGATTTTTTGGGGAAAGCCAACCCCCCCCTATCTCACCAATAAAGCCTTTTTCGGGTTTTTTTTAACTGTATTTTGAACTGTCCCCCCCTTTGATTTTGTTTGGGTTCCAAACCTCTCCATAGGATATAATGGGCTTTGTCGCCCCCTTTTTCCTGTTTTGGGTTAATACCCCACATGGGTTTGGGAATTTCCCAACTTCGCCCCTATTCTGTTTTGGCCCAAATTTCCCCAAAGGGAAAAATGGGATTTTGTCGCCCCCTTTCTGTTTGGGTTTTTAATACTCCTTCATAGGTTAAAATTGGGCCCCGGGGGCCCCGCTCCTATTTGTTTGGGTCCAAACTTTTCCCTTTAGGAAATAATTGGGTCTTTGTCGCCCCTTTTCCCTGATTGGCTGGTTTTCTGCCGCCCAAATTTCAGAAACTTAAACAATTTGAATTCCCTATTTTTCCCCGGCAATTCTCCCCTATTGAAATTTCCCCCTATGAAAGCCGGTCCCCGGGAAAAGCGCGTTTTTTGGGGTTTTTTTAACTGTTTTTATTTGTAAAAAAGGGTTGGGTTCTTTATCTGATAATTTTTTTCCCCCTTTAAATAAAAAAAAATTTTTTTTATTAATATTTCATGCCGCCCGGCGTTGAGCCCGGGGAGATTTCAGAGCGCCCATCCCCCTTAAAAACTATAAGGGGAGAAAATTAGCCGCCTCTGTTTTCCCGGGAAAAGGGCCAAAGCCCCCCTAGCTCAGCCAATCAGCTCTTTTTTGTCTTTTTACGTTTTTTTAAACTGTCCCCCCCTTTAAAATTTGATTGGCCCAAACTTTCCAAAGGTTTTTAAATTGGGTCTTTGCGTTTCCTTTTCTGATTGGAAATAGTTCCCCATGGGTTTTTAAAAGGGGCCCTCGGGTCGCCCCTATTCTGAGGGGCTGAGTAGCCGAGCCCCCGCAAGCTCGCCAAAAATCAGTTTCTTACGGGCTTTTTTTAACTGTATTTTAAACTGGTCCGCCGGGAAATTTGATTGGTCTAAATTTTCCCCCATAGGCAATAAGGGGTCTTTTTCGTTTCCCATTCGATTGGCTGAGCTAGCCAAGCCCCCGCTACCCCTCGCCAATCAGCTTTTTTCAGCTTTTTTTCTGTTTTTTTTGAACTCCCCCCCGCCGTGGTTTCGTTTGGGTCAAACCCCCAAATAGGAAAATAATGGGTCTTGCGCTCCTATTCGGGAAGGGGGCTGACTACCCAAAGCCCCCTAGCTCGCCAACATTTTTTTTCACCTTTTTTACTGTTTTTTTGAACTTTTCCCGCTGGGGTTTCCTGATTGGTCAACCCTTTCCCCTGGTTTTTAAAGGTTTCCCCACTATCGCCCTATTCTATTGGGGGTTTTATGCCGACCAATGAGAATGGGTTTTCAAAATTTTTGAAAACTGTATTTCCCGGAAATTTTTCCAATATCCAAAATTCTTGAATTAGGATTTGGGAAAAAAGGATTTTTTTTTAAAGGGTTTTTTTTAAATTTTTTTGGGTTTTCAGCTCTTTTCGGGGGAAATTGTTTTCCACCTTTTTTAAACTTTTTTTTCTTCATACTCCGCCCCGACATTTTTAAAATTAAATTCTGGGTTTTTTCCAGCCTGTTCGAAATCGGGAACAGTTTTTCGGCGCAGTCCCGCACAGCGCCTAAGTTCCCGCACTGCACCCCCCCCCACGGCGGGCCGGCGGATTTTCCCCCCCATGTATAGTGTGTACCCCCGGGGGGGGCGAACCCTTTGGCGCAGCGCCGCACTGCGCCTCAAACCCCGCACTGTGCCTAAACCAGGCGAGGCCCCGGCGGATTTTAACATGCAATGAAAGGGACGCCCCCCGGACCCGACAAAAAATCAGGCGCAGATTCCCCCGGGAAAAAACTGGGGGAAAGGTCGCCCCCGGACCCGGGGGAAATTCATACATGTCCCCCAAAAGGTTGTCAAGTCAGTGCATACTCTGTGGGTTTTAGTAGGGGCCCCCTCTTCACCCCCATATTCATGTGTTGTCACAGTCAATGCTTTATTTCTGTAGGTGGGTGGGAGGCCTCTTTTTCCCCCCATAGTCTTTGTTTTTGTACAGAAAAGTGTTACTCTTTTGGTATGGGAGGCCCCATCTTGGGCCCATAGTCATAGTTTTTGTCACAGTCAATGCTTTACTCTGTAGGAAATGGGGGTATTTTTTTGGTGGTGGGGGTGGGGTTTGAAGGGGCCTCCATCCTTTTCCCACCCCAAAATCATAGTGTTTCCAGTCAGTGCATACTCTGTGGGTTAAATTTTTGGAGGCCCCTTTCCGGGGGGGGCCCCAGCCCATAGTCAAAAGTTTTTCACAGTCAGTGAATACTTTTTTGGGTTTAGTGGGGGGGCCCCCTTTTCCCTTAAAATTTCCCCATACCCAATGGGGGGGTTTCCCCCATAGTCAAACATAAACCTTAGGTAGGGGGTGGGCCCCATTTCAGCCCATAGTCTTTTAAGTTGTCACAGTCAGTGCATACCCCATAGGTTGGGAGGCCCCATCTTCAGCCCTTAATCATATTTGTTGTCACCAGTCAAGTGGTTCCCATTTTCCCCTGTAGTTTTTGGGAGGGGGGGGGCCCCCATTTTCATCTCTTTAGCCCATAGTGTTGCCTCATTTCAGTGAATACTCCGTGGGTGGGGGGAAAAGGCCCCATCTTCACCCATAGTAATAGTTTTGCCCACAGTCGTGAATACCCCGTGGGTTTAAGGGGGCCCCCCCCTCTTCACCCCCATTCAAAATTTTGTCACAGTCTTGCTTTACTCCTAGGGGGGTTGGGAGGCCCCATCTTCAGCCCAAATCATAGTGTTTTCACATTTGTACATACTCCTTAGGTTGGGGGGAAACCCCCAAATCTTCAGCCCATAGTTCATAGTGTTGAACAGTCATTTGCATACCCCAAAATTTTGGGGGGAGGCACCCTTTTGTCGGGGCCCAAGTCATAGATATTGGGGGACCCCATTTCAGAACCCTTTTATTTCCAGTAATTGGGGGTGGGACCCCCCCCAACTTCACCCATAGTCATGGTTGTCTCATTCAGTGTTTACCCTTTTGGTTTAGTGGGGGCCCCATCTTCCCAACCTATTCATATTTGTTGTCACTTTTTCAGGGGCATCCTCTGTAGGTAGTGGGAAAACCCCCACCCTTCGGGCCCCATGTCATAGTGTTGTCACAGTCGGGGTTTTTTATTTTATATTAGGGGGAAAGGCCCCATTTTTCATTTCCCAATAGTATAGGTTGCCCAAAGTCTGGGGGACCCCTTACTTTATGAATATAAAAAGAAAGGATGGCCCCTGGTTTCCTTCCCGGCCGTTCCCTTTTGTATCTCAGAGTTTTTAGGGTTCACAAAATTTGAATAGCGACACCTTTAAAAATACAAAAAAGCTTTTTTTTTGTACAACCCGTCCAAACAATATATTGACAAAAAATCCAGAAAAATTAATAGGACCCCTTTGGGTTTTCAAACATTTTTACCCCTCGGGGGAGGGGAATTTTTTTCCTTTTTGGGGTTGAAAAAATCTTTTTTCCCCCCTTTTTCGCTTCCCGGACCCAAAAACCCTTTTTTTATTTTTCCCCCTTTCATATACAAATGGGGCCTTTTTTTTTGCGGGGAAAAGATGGATTTTCCTAAGGGGTTTTTTTTTAACCAAAAACCATAGAATTTACGGGGAAACCCAAAAAAAAAAACTTTCCCCAAAAAAGGGGGAAAAATTGGGGAAAAACGAGGGCCTTTTTTTTTTTTTAAACAGATTTACATTTTTAAAATTTTCACTGGGCCCCTTTTTTCTGGCCCCAAATTAACGTTTTTGTCCCCCCACCTACAGCCTGGTGGGGCCCGCCATTTTTGCGGCTGACGGCACTTTTTATTGGTGTTATTTTGGGAAATAAAGGGAATTTTTCTTAAATTAAAAAATTTTACTTTTTTTTTATGCACTTTAAAATGTCTCCAAATGACTTCTCCAGGGTCAGCGCACAGGGTAAGTAATGTCATATTTTAATAGATCGGACTTTTTAGGACGCGACAACACCAAATATGGGGAACTTTATTATTATTTTTTTTATTTGTAAAATGGCAAAAGGGGGAGATTAAAATTTTGGTATTTTTTTTTTTTTTTACACCCCTTTTTTAAACATTTTTTTTCCTTTTACCCCTGAGCTCCCTAGTTTACAGTTTGGGGGCGGGGATCAATTCTTTAACCTGGGTAAATTGTATAGACAATGGGTTATTGTGTACAACCAATGGCGGTTTTTACTACTTCCCTGGGGGCCGGAAATATAAAAAACAAAAAAACATGGTGGCCCTGGAAAGTCCTTTTACAAGGCTTCCCGCTGCCATTTTTAAACGATTTTTGGGGCCCTAATTCCACCGCGGGGGGCCTCAATTTGGAGTAGGAAACCGGGCGCCCGGGGCCCATTACATTTTATTTTAGACACCGCGGCCCTGTTTTTCCTTAAAAGGGGTTTAAAAGCTCAGGGAAGGTTTTTCCCGCTGTAACCACTGGGTGTTTTTCTGCAATTAGCACCTGACCCCCCGCCGCCTATGTAAGGATCGTGCAAAACCCACTGAAAAGCTCCATTCCTGGCACTAGGACCCTACTCGTACGTCCCCAATTTTTTTTGTAAGGGGTCAATATTCAGAATTTTTTTGACAAAAATGCAAAAATGTTAAACCCTTTTTTAAAAAGTCTTGGAAAAATTTCCCGGAGTAATATATACGTGAGTGGTTTTATATATATATATTTTTAAAAATAGATGTATATACTAAAGAGTGTATAAAAAAGTGGGGATTTTATATATATTTACTTTTGAGGGGTACATATACACTTTGGGAAAAAAAAAAAAGAGCACTGCACCCGTTTTTAAAAAATTCAGCAAAAAAAAAAAGCTGCTGGGTTAGAGTGCCTGCCGCCAATTTAAACTGTTTTAAGCATGTTTGGGGGTCATGTGAAAGGGGGTTTGGGGGTGGCCTTTTTTTTTCTAGTGGGGGTCATTGAGGGGGGGGGTTGCTTTGGTTTTCAAGGGGGGGACATGTTTAGGGTCTGGGGGGGGCTTTGGTGGGTTGGGGGGGTTTTATGTGAGGAAACTGGGGTGGCTTTGGTGCTGATGGAGGTCATGTGAGGGTTTTGGGGGGGCTTTGGTGCTGGTGGAGGGAAAAGTGGGGTCGGGGTGCCTTGGGGGCTGGGTTTGGGGGTCATGTGAGGGTCTGGGGTGCCCTTGGGGGGCTGGTGGAGGTCATGTGAAAGGGCTGGGGTGGCTTTGGGGCTTGGGTGAGTTCATGTATGGTCTTTAGGTGGCCTTTTGGGGTGGTGGAGGTCATGTGATGGTCTGGGGGTGGTTTTGGCGCTGGTGGAGGTCATGTGATGGGTTTTGGGGTGGCTTTGGCCCCTGGTGGAGGGCATGGGATGGTCTTTGGGGTGGGGTTTGGTCTGGTGGAAAGGGATGTGAAGTTGGGGGGGCTTTGGGGGCTTTGGGAATGGTAGTTTATACATAACGTGGTATAAAATTTTTCAACCTGGGAGTATAAAAAACCCCACTTCTGACTTTTAAAATTTCCCCGATGGGATATATACCTACCTTGGGGAGTATATAAAAACAAACCCACCTGTGAGTATATATATATATTTATTTATATACCTGCCTTTGAGTGTATATATATAAAAAATTATATATTAAAATATATCCCCGCGAGTGTTTTATACCTGCGGGGTATATATATAAATAAACGCCTGTGATTATATATATTGCCCCTTTTGAGTTAAAATATAAATATACCTGCCTGGGAGTATAATTATATATATATATATATTAACCTGCCTTTTTGATTAAAATATTTTTACCCGCCCGGGTTATAAATATTTTCTGCCTGTGAGTATATATATATTAATAATACCCGCCTGTTAGTAAATATATATCTGCCCGGGTTTGAGTAAAATTATATATAAAAACTGGGCCCGGGGAGTAAATAATTTTATATATATTTATATATAAAATTTTTATATCTGCCTGTGAGATATTTTTAATATATATTTTATATATATATACTGCCTGTGAGTATATATATATTTTTGCCTTGTGATTTTATAAAATTACTTTTAAAAAATAAAAATAATTCTGGCCCCGTGGGATATCCCTTTTATAATATACCGCCTGTTTAGGGATATATAAAAATCCCGCCCCGTGGTAAAATATATATTTATATAAAATTTTTTATAAAATAAAATTATTCTGCCTGTTGGGGTATATCATAATTATATTTTAAAAATATATATATATAATATTTATATTGCCCGTGAGTAAAAATATATAATATTCTGCCTGTGAGTTAAAATATATAAATTTTCTGCCTTTTGGATAAAATATATATCCCATCTATCTGCCTGGGTAAATAAAATAAACTATATAATATTTTTTCTGTTTTGTGAAAAAAATATATTTTTTATATATTTTATATATATATATATATATATAATATCTGCCTGTTAGAAATATATATATATATATCTTCCTTTTGAGTGTAAATATATATATATACCTGCCTGTGAGGGTATATATATATCTGCCTGTGAGTATATATATATACCTGCCTGTGTGTATATATATACCTGCCTGTGTGTGTATATATATACCTGCATGTGAGTATATATATATATATATATATATATATATATACCTGCCTGTGAGTATATATATATATATATATATATATACCTGCCTGTGTGTATATATATACCTGCCTGTGAGTATATATATATATATATATCTGCCTGTGAGTATATATATATATATATATATATATTATTATATATTTGCCTGTGAGTATCTATCTATCTATCTTCTATCTATCTATCTATCTATCTATCTGCCTGTGAGTAAATACATATATCTATATAATTATCTGTCTGTGAATATATATATATATATATATCTGCCTGTGAGTATATATATATATATATATATATATATATATATTTTCTGGCCTGTGAGTGTATATATTTATTTATATAATAATACCTGCCTGTGAGTGTATTATATATACTATTATTTATATATATATTATACCTGCCTGTGTAGTATATATATATATATATATATACCTGCCTGTGAGTATATATATATATATATACCTGCCTGTGAGTATATATATATGTATATATATACCTGCCTGGAGAGACTACCACTGCTTCAGGGTCGGTGGAGAGGACGGTGAGGGACTTCTGGAGCTACTGGACGAGCCCTCTACCTCTCTTGTCAGAGCTGTTTTCCCTGAGAGCTTCTCCGGTGGCACGAGGGGCCGAAGCGCGGGATCAAGCTACAGGCAAAGGAGCGGGCCGGCGGCTACCAGCGCTGACACTTACACCTACCTGCTGCCGGAAAGCGTGCTTTGCTGCGGGGAGACTGAGCGGAGCAGCGGCGGGACACAGCGTGTTTGGGCTGCTGCGGCGGTGCCCATGGATGACGGAGCTTCTTCCCTGAGCCCTGGTGGAGGAGACAAGACGCGGCGGCGGTGAGCAGCGGGAGCGGAGCCCGGGAACCAAGATACACCGCTACAAGTAGCATCTCCAGCTAAGTAACATAGTGGGGAGAGAGACCCCTGAAACCATCTGCGAAGGGCGCAGCAGAGGCATAATTCCTCATTGGGGAAACAGTAGAAGTTAAACACTTTATTGGCGCCATTTCTGCCATAGTCTGGCCCGGGTGGAAAAGGGCGCGAAAAGCTCCTGGGTCTCAGCGCCATCTTGCTTCAGCCAGCGATAGCGAGGCCTGTCAAGCCTGAATGTTTAAACCCTGACTGTGCTGCATATAGGGGTGATAGGCAACCGGGATCATCGCAGAACTGGTCTACTTCACACCTGCCATACGGATTATTCTATATATCTGCAAAATAATAAGTGACTTTAGGGCACAAGCCAACTTGCTCCTTACACCATCAGGGGCTCTGCACCACTATTTAGTCACCTGCTAATCTGGCTGATACCCCTACTGTAAGCCAAGTTATATTATTGACTGCCAACATCCTCAGAACAGAGCTAACAGTTACTGCTGAGAATCCAGGATCTTTAGGGGTTAAATCTTTAGTCTTACTGAAATCCTACATCTTGTTGTTACTACTTGAGCTGACACCCCCACCTGCTGACCAATCACTGTACTGCGTGTGTTGTGCTCTGGTCCTGTACGGCAGCAGCTTTGCAGCTTGATGGTAGCGGCCTGAACCAACAGAGACTCCTGTGAAGGGTTTCTTCTTCTGCTCCGCTGCATGTGATCATTATCCTAGTGAGACTGTTCATTATTCATCTGCAATATATGCTTCAATCCATCTTCAATACAGTCTGTAGCTCCGAGACTCTTGGCTACCTACCTCTCCTATCATCCAAGGCTTTGATTTCCTAGCCCAGTCACTGTATGTTTTAAACTACTACTGTCATTTAGCTGAGGGTGATATCTGCTGGCGAATTGTAGAAATGATACTTCCTACATTGTAACCCTATTACTGCCGTCCTAAATCTCAATTAGGACTGTCCTGGTCACCTGGGATCCATGCTGGTGGCCCTTCTGTTAATTCTATAAGCAAAAGACTATAGCCCTTAAGCTCCCTGAATTCTGTTATTATCGTGCTGCCTATCTCATCAATCCAGAGTGCTTGTCCAGCACACGTATGGGCAGAAATAAGAATTCTACGGCGCCTGTTTCTACATAAAAGCAACCTACAGTAGATACGATGAGTCAAACAGAGGATCCCCCCCCAATCGATCCCTCCATCAAATGGTGCTTTTGATACTGAAAAAATAATGGAGGCCATCGCAAACTGCCAGACTGCCTTAACCACTAAAATTGACCATCTACAAATGGACGTTAATCGACTTCGCTATGATATGGATAAAATTAAAGAGAGAACGGTAGAGGCTGAGCGCAGAATTAGTGGAGTAGAGGACACTTCGAACTCTAATCAGGAGTCCATTTCTATGTTGCAGCAACAAGTAAAAATTTTACAGGCTAGGGCAGAGGATGCTGAAAATCGCAGCAGGCGTAATAATGTGCGAATTTTAGGTCTGCCAGAACGAGTGGAAGGCTCTTCCCCAGAAAAATTTGTGGAGCAGCTTCGTGGTTGAGCGGGCTCATCGTATCCCGACGAAATCGCTCCCTCCGGGCGCTCCACCTCGCCCGTTTATTTTGAAGCTCCTCAACTATAGGGACAGAGATCTAATACTTTCTGCTGCTAGAAGAAAAGGAGATATTACCTATGAAAATAGCAAGCTGTCTTTTTACCCAGACTTCTGAGGTGCAGAAAAGGAGGAGGCAATTTGTGCATGTACGAAGTCGTCTGAGGGAAGCTGGAATTAAGTACGCCATGTTATATCCCACTAGACTGAGGGTGCAACACCGGGACTGTACATTTTTCTTTACAACACCTGAAGAAGCATCAGAATGGCTGGATAGGCGATCACCGAACCATCGCTGACAAGTATCAGTGCACCCTATTGTGTGGACTCACTTTGAAAAATTCTATTGTTATATCGGAGTTTTCATTATATAAGATGCTTTGTCTTATCTCTTTCACCCTGTACTAGGCATTTTCATGGGGGTCCTTTCTATATAGGAGCAAAGAAACAGATTTTCTTCACAGGTTTTTTTAAATTCTTCTTTCAAGCGGCACAGTTTTTTCCACGTGCCCTTCTAGGTGCCTTATTTTTTCCACCTAGATACAGGTTAATTGCACCCCTTAGTGCATTCCACAATTTGTGTTCTTTAACAGTTTAAGTATGTTCGGGATTGTAGGCTCGGGCAGGTTGGGTGGCTTTGAGCAGGGTGGGTGGTGGCTAAGTTCAGGCCCGGTTGGCCTAGTTGGTGTTTGGTACTTTTGTCGGTGTGAATGGTTAGTGTGTGTGTGTCGGTCTCTGGTCTGTGAGCTGTCTGGGTGGTATTCTCTAGTTCACATATTGCGATGGCGGATTGTAAGATAGTGTCCCGGAATGTCCGGGGACTGAACTGTAAATTAAAAAGGGCACTTGTTTTTGACTATGTTAAAATGCATAATCCTGGTATTGTTATATTTCAGGAAACGCATCTTAGGGGGCAAAAAATACTAGCGCTGAAGAGGCCTTGGATAGGGATGGCATATCACGCAGTGTATTCTAATTATTCTGGTTAGTAAATCTCTACCATTTCAACTACAAGACCTGCATATAGATCCGTCGGGGAGATATGTTCTCCTGCATGCAAAATTGTGGGGTTCTGAATTTCTTATAGGTGGAATCTACATCCCACCTCCCTTTCACAGGGGGATAGTAGATACACTAATGGCAAAGGTTTCACAATACCCAGGGGCACCACTGATCCTACTAGGGGATTTCAATGCCACTTTAGACCAAGACCTAGATCGTCTTCACCCTCAGGTGTCACATAACCGAACTCTTAAGGAATGGGCGGACACTAATGGCCTTGTAGAGGCATGGAGATGACTGCATCCCCCGAGATAGGCAATTCTCTTGTTTCACAACGACCCATAACTCTCTCTCCCGACTAGATTTGGCCTTTGTGTCAAAGGAGATACTGCATAGGATACCGGCTGCGGAGTACCTACCTCGTGGGATATCAGATCATACGCCTCTGAAATTGATAATAGCCTCACCATCGTGGACCTCGGAGAGGTTGTGGAGGCTGAATCCTAGGTGGTTAGAAGTGCCTAAAGTACTGAGGGTATGTAGAGAACAGGTAGAAATGTACTGGAGTGTGAATGAGGGATCTGTGAATCCACTGGTGGAATGGGATGCCTGGAAGGCTGTGCTTAGGGGAGCCATAATCGGAGCCATAGCATCGCACAGAGAGGACTAGAGGGAAACGAGAGGGAAACTAGAGGCTGGCGTCTTGGAGAGGGAAGCAGCATATATACAAGACCCATCTCAAAGCACTAAGGAATCAGTGTTAGTGGCTCAGAGAGACTACTCACTACACTTGACGGAATACACCCAGAAGCGTCTCCTCATGCAACAACAGTCTGTCTTTATAGAGGGCGATGAAAATGGGAGATCACTGGCATTCTTGGCCAGAGCAGAAACACCGGTGACAGTAGTGCCCAGTGTGGTTGATGTGGGCGGAACTGTCTGGACAGATCAGGAGCAGATTTGTGCACAGTTTGCTTCATGTTACAGGGGTCTTTATGCCTCTAAATTAACTTACACAGATGGGGAAATAGCCCACTATCTAGACACATTGGACATGCCCATACTATCTGGTGCAGAGGCAGAGGAATTGGCAGCCGATATATCGGCGGAAGAGATCAGTAGGGCTATAGGAAGATTGGCGACTCATAAGACGCCTGGACCAGATGGATTTCCAGCAGAATGGTATAAACAAGACGTAGAGCAATGGAGTGATAGGCTGAAGGGGTTATTTGCAGCGGCAGAGGTAGAAGATTCCCTGCCACCTTCCTTCTCTGAGGCAGTGATTACAATAGTCCATAAGCCAGGTAGACCCCCTGATTAGTGCAGCTCATACAGGCCAATTTCCTTGTTTAATTTAGACGCCAAAATACTGGCAAAAGTTCTGGCTATGAGACTAAATGGGGCGATTCTATCGCTAGTTGGCGCAGACCAGTCAGGATTTATGCCGGGGAAAACAGCTGATATTAACCTGAGACGACTATTTACCAATTTGACTGTCACCCATACGAATGCGGGGTGTAGAGTGATCGCTGCCTTAGACAACGAAAAAGCTTTTGACTCGGTTGAGTGGAGGTTCATGTGGATATTGTTGTCTGGGATGGGAATTCCATCTCGTTTTATTAAATGGCTGCGCTTACTGTATTTGCAATCCACAGCCGATCAGGTAAATGGATTCTCTCTCACCCCCCCCCTTGGAGAGAGGCACTTTTTGGGAAAGGGGTGTCCGCTCTCGCCGTTGCCTTGGCCCCATTGAACCCCTACAATTATGATAAATAACCATGTCTATTGGGGGATGGTCCATTCAGGTCTTGAAAAAAAAATATTATTTTACCAGATAATTTTGGTATTTGGGGAGCCCCCGGATTTTTCTTTGGAACATTTATGAAGACGGTGAAGGGTTTGGAAATTATTTTTTTTCGGAAAAATTGCGGAAATCTATACTTTTTTATGCTGATGAGGTAGACTTGGTTTTGGAAAACCCCCTCCCACCTTAAAATTTGTTACACAGTTTAAAATCTTGGATGATTAACAAAAAGTTTTTCACAAATTCTAAATTCAGCCGGTGGAACGGTGGGAGTTGCGGCTGAAAACATGGGCCATTTCCGTTTCGGGCCGCGAGGGGGATGTGAGCTGCAGTGGGGAGCCCTGCTCACCCATCAAAATCTCCCAAAAAATTAAACGACCCAGCGGGCAAAAAGGCTTTTTCATGGCCCCGGGCTTCTACAAAGTGTGGAGAGGCAGGACGCGCTATCGCGATCCCGGGGAGAGGCAAGGGAAAACAGAGAGAGAGGAGGCTGGGGGTGCTACCACCCCCCGGACCCCAGGGGGAGAGAACGAGCGGAGCGGCCGGCAAAAAGGAGGTAGTGGGAGGTGACTCGTACAAAAGCGGTGAACAGCGGAACGAAGAGCAGGCAGCGGGGGTGGAGGTAAGAGGGGGCGTGAAGGAAGTGGGGGGCTGGAATTTTCCCGCCAGAACGGGGTGGCGGGGGCCATATTAGTAACACGGTGTGGAGCCCCAACCTCTTTGCGGGGCGAACCCTAGCCCTCCAAGAAGGGAGAGCCCAAGGGGGCCCTTCCCAAACCCATCTGGGGCATATTAGCTCCCCGCCCTCCAGCGGAAAGGAAGGAGGAAAGCACAGGGCTTTATTTTGCATGGTGAAGGGGTCCTGAAGGATTTTAAAAAGGGGGGGAAAATCGCCCTAGCTCACTTTTTTTCCCCTATCATGTCTAGTACAAGGGTTTTCTACACCTCCCTTAAAAAAAGCACTGTTTCTCACTGAGAGGATGGGGTTTCCCCTTAAATAAAGTAAAGGGGGTGAACAGGAGAAAATCCACCTCCATAGCCTATCTCATAGCACCATTGCTGGGTAACTTTAAAGTACCATAACCTCATGCACCTTCCTGATAATCACTGTGAAGCAGTTGGGAGTGGTAGCAAACATTTATGTGTGACCGCTTACGTAGAGGGTTTGGGAAGGTCTCCATGTACGGGCATTTGATGGAGGATATTAACCCCAAATGGGAAACTAAAAAATCTACTGAGTTACAAGGGCCGGAAACAAGGTCAAAACCCGCTTTCAACCCCAAAATGTCAGGCCCACCTCTCCGCGCACTTCCCTTACACATCTCAAATGACACCTATGAACCCGGCAAAAAACACGAGAGGGGCCCTCTGTTGATTATAAAAGCTACCTGGAAGTGGCTCAAAGATCCGCCGGGCATTCAAGCAACACTGGCCCCAACCGTCTCCCCTCGCAATACAATCCAAGGGATCTCAAATGCAAGACCAGAAAATTGACGAGGTGGAAGAGAGGTCAGACGTTAGGGATGACACTGAATTGCCATTCTAAAAATTAAAGATTTAAAGGAGAGAATAAGCAATTATGGAATAAGGTGGAAGACCTGGAAAACAGGTCAAGGAGAAATAATCTTCGGATAGTTGGCCTGCCTGAATCGATACCGCAAAAAGGTCTGCTATCCATCTGCGAGACGGAGTTACCTAAAGTGCTGCTGATCCAGCATCCTTGCAAGGTGGAGAGAGCTCGTACCCTGACCGTAGAGGGCAGGGTACGAGGGTAGCCTCTTCCCCGGGGGCCCGACGGGACAGGCCAAGACAAGTCATAGCCAAGTTCCTGGACTTCACGGACAAATCAGCCATAATTAGGGCCTTCAAGCGAAGTAAGGACCCGGTGATGCTCAGGGGTTCTAGAATTCTTGTATTCGAGGATTTCTCTGCGGAGGTAGTCCGCAAAAGGAAAGCATTTTCAGGAATTTGTACTGATCTCTTCCACAAGAGGATAAGATTTGCTTTACTGTTCCCAGATATTCTAAAGATTTATCACAGTAATGGCAATATCTCATCGTTCTACTCTCCGGAGGAGGCGAAACAGTATCTACACCGAAGACAATCTGTGGATCAAGATTCCCCGAATAGGTCTCCGGGAGGGACGACAAAATCTTCGTCTCCAAAAGAGGGCCTTTCTGCAAGACCTTCGGCGGCGGGGCGGGAGGAGGAGCCCCGAGACGTAGGTTCCAGCCACAGATCTTCACCTAGGAGGATTCTTCCGGAGATGCCACCATCTGCTACTTGAGAAAAGACCCGTATCCTTTGCTAATATCTCCAGGGATAGCGAGCTATCCTTCTACATGTGGTGGCGGTTGTAAATTGAATAACTTTACTGTTTATGACTTTCTCGTTTGGGACATATGTTCCCTGGCAGTTCTGCTGGGGATCCAGAGGGGGTGATGCTATTTTTACATGCTGGTTAAGAATTATACAGCCAGCTTAAAAGAATATTGAGTTGGGGGCGGGTTTACAGGGGGAAAAGTTTTTGTTGTCTGGAGTGTGGGGAAGGTGATAGAGGTTCCCTGTATAGGAGAGAGGAGGAAAGTCTCACAATGTCGGAAAAAAGAGGAGTCCAAACCTTGAAGCTATGGTTTTTAGTTGGGTTGAGGTTACTAGGGGAAGGGGGCCTGTTCAACTTAGTTAGGAAAAGTGAATTATTTCCCTATCGTCGGTACAAGGGGGGGGGGGAGAGTAAGGGGAAGAGGATCCCAAAAGGAAAGTGGAGGAAGGGAGGGATCGGAAGTACATCGATTCACGGTCATAAAAAGTCTGACACCAAAATAGAAATATGAAAGTCATCTCTTGGAATATAAAGGGGTTGAATTCCCCACAAAAGCGGAGGATGGTTTTGCGGCATCTGAAAAAACTTAAAGGGGATTTGGTACTGTTACAGGAGACGCATCTGAAGGCTGCAGATATGGCCAGAATGCAGAAAATGTGGGTTAGCGAAGTGGTGGGTTCTCCAGCGGTCGATAAAAAGGGAGGGGTGTTGTTTCTTATAAATAGACAGTCACAATGTTCAGTGATTTCGACCAACACTATTGTAGAGGGCAGAATATGCCAGATTACCTTGGACTCCCCCTCAGGAAGATTGAGCGTGTACAATGTATATGCTCCTAATAAACAGGATAGGGGTTTCTTCCAGACTTTAGAAGCAGCAGTGCTTCAAGATAGAGAGGCACAAATAATAGTAGCCGGGGACTTTAACGGGGTAATGAAGTCAAGTGAGGATAGGAGAAGGGTATTACCAGGGAAGAGTCAGGGAGCCAGGCATGGGGAGAACATACTGTCACAAGTGATTACTGATTTAGGAATGACGGACATTTGGAGACATGGTAATCCTGAAGGGAGGGAATACACTTTCTACTCCAATTTACAAAACTCCTGGTCGAGAATCGATTATTTCTTTTTGAATAGCGAATTGGTGGGTAAATGGGTGGAATCCGATATTTTAGAGGTGGTAATTTCTGATCACGCCCCTATTACATTGACAATCCAGGATACGTTCCCCAGAGGCACCGATATTCTATGGAGAATGCCGGATTTTTTCTTGAAGAGGAGGGTAGTTCGAGCTATTGAAGGGGTGGTGGAAGGAGTTTGGGGAGGCAAGTGATAAGCATAGAGATAACCCATTTTTGTTCTGGGATACGGCCAAGGCATTCCTGAGGGGGAAGATAATGGCATACACTGCTCACATCAAGAAAAAGGCGAGGGATCGCTTTCAAGCCATGACTCTCCTTCTCAGGGATAGCTATACGACTTTTCTGGGATCATTGAGGGAAGAGGATAAAAAGAAGTGGATATGGGCAAAAGCAGAGTTTGAGGGATGGCAAGAAAAACTAGACAAAATCTATAGGGATCAACAAACGGTTTCCTTTTTCAAATTTGGCAATAAGTCTGGCAAGCTGTTAGCGAACATGGCCAAAGGAAAGCGAAAAGCTACGGTAATCCATGGGGTCAAAGATCAAGGAGGCACTAAACAGACAGACCCTAAGTTGATAAACACCGTATTTAAGGAATTTTATGATACACTGTATAGGGAGGAGGTCCCGGTTTCGGAACAGGATCTGGAAAGATTTTTAGATAAACTACAATTGCCAGAATTGTCGGTGGATGAGTTGAGTTGCCTTAATGCCCCTATAGAGATTGAGGAACTTCTAACCACAATAAACGGGATCTCTAGTAACAAAGCACCAGGTCCAGACGGAATCACGGGGGGGTTTTATAAAATGTTAGGCCAGGAGTTGGGGGAAGTCCTGAAACAAGTATTTGAGGAAATTATCGACAAGAAAATGGTGATGCCTTCGTCTAACACGGCCTATATTAGAGTGTTACATAAGGAGGGGAGGGAGCCAGACTGTCCGGGTTCATACCGCCCAATCTCATTAATAAATGTGGATATAAAAATTTTCTCCAAATTAATGGCAAATAGACTCGCAGCAGTATTGCCCAAGTTGATTGGATCCAATCAAAATGGTTTCATTAAAGGGAGGTCGGGGGTCGCAAACATTAGACAAGTGTTAGTGGTCCAGGATAGTCTAGTGAGCCGAGTGGATAATACTAAATGCCCAGCACTTTTTGCAGTAGACGCCGAAAAGGCATTTGACAATGTCAAATGGTCTTGGCTTTATGCAGTAATGGCTAGAATGAACATCAAAGGAGAATTCAGGACTTTTACGGAGGCGATTTATAATGACCCGCAAGCTAGAGTGAATACTCCGGGTTTCCTCTCTGAGCCTATCAGGTTGCAGAAGGGGACTCGGCAGGGGTGTCCTCTCTCCCCGTTATTATTCAACATAGCCCTTGAGCCAGTAATTAGACATCTTGTATCTTCGAATCTTTTTGAAGGGATAAGGGTGGGTAGGGAGGAAATTAAATTATGTTGCTTTGCGGATGATATGATGCTCTTCATGAATGCCCCGAAGGATCATTTGGGAAAAGTATTAGAATTCCTAGAGCAAGTTGGATATTTGAGCGGTTACAAAATTAATGTATCTAAGAGCCAGATACTTTTCTTGGGAACTCATAGGGAGGGGGATCAGCTCCGGGACAAAGTTCAGGTGGTGTCGTCCTACTTAACTTATTTGGGAATTAGGATAGGGAGAGAGAGTGCGTCATTATATCATCTCAACTATAGTCCTCTAATAAAAAAAATAATAGGAGAATTGAAGAGGGGAATTAACACCCCCCTTTTTCTTTAAACTAGGAAAAGGGCACAGTTACTTAAGAGGGAAAAGGGTTTTGCTCGCCCTGCTTTATCCCCTGCAAAATTTTCCCCCGCTATTTTTAAAAAACATCGGGCACAATAACTGAAAGCCCGCCTTCAAACCCTTTTTTTGGGAAATTCAAAAAGGCCCTAAATTTCGCCTATAAAAAGTTTGTCCCCCCAAAATCAGAGGGGGGGGGGTTAAAAAACCCAAAATATCAGGCTTTAAAAATTTTAGGGGCTTTGATGCCCAGGGTGAAAGACTGGATCTTTGAGACCAATCACTTCCCCGGGTTCATCCAATCAGAGGGGCATTTGGGCTCCCCGGGTGAAACCCCTGGTGGCTCTTTTGCACACAGCGGTCAGGATCTTCCCCCCCAACTTTAAAAGGCAAGCGGGGGTTACTAAGGGACAAAAATAGCTACATGGAAAAAACAAAAGGAAAGGTTTCCCACCCCAACGTATTGCTAAATATGGCCCAAAGGGGAAATGTTTTCCTTCCCCGGCCGGGAAGAAAAAAAAAATTTCCCTTTGAAAAGAAAAAAAAAATATATTGGAAAAAAGGAAGCCCTTGATTCATAGGGGGGGAAAGAACAGATTTCTAACCTGGCCAAGATAAAAAGGGAAAAAAATAAAAGGGCCCTTTTGGGTTAGGTAAAAACTTTCCCAAATTTTTAGGCAATGAATGGCCTTTTTTCAAGACATACAAAAAAAAATTTTAAAGCGCGTCAAAAATGCCGGCCAATTTGACGCCCTTGATAGGGCATAAACAAACAGCAAAACTCCCGCCCCCAAATTTAAAAAAAACCGGGGGGCAAAAATTTCTTTGTAACGAAAAAGGAAACCCCTTTTTTCCCCGCTCCGGGAAGGGAAATTTGGGAAGACCCTGAAGCCAAGCAAAAAAATCAGGGGGGGGAAATGGGAAAAGCCCAGAGCGAAAATTTTATAAATAAAAATTTGGGAAAAAAAGAAATTCCTTCGGGCCCCCAAAAAAACCCCAAACCGCTTTGGGCCCTTCCCAAATTAAGGGGAAACCACAGACTAAGGGGGGTTTTCCAAAATGTAAACTAAAAAAAAGCAAACCCTTTTTTCCCGGGAATTGGCTTTCCCCCGAAGTTGAAAAAAAATTTTTGGGGAGGGGGGAAATTGTCTTGTTTTAAAAAAGAAAAAGGGAAAATAGGAGGTTTCCCCAAATTAAACCTATGAGGCATTTTCCCACATTTTTTAAAGACCCGGAAGCCAGGGGGGGGGGCCCAATTTTAAACAAAATCATAAAGGGAAAGTACAAAGTTATAACGGGGTTTTGGGAAGTTTTTCTTTTTGGGCGAAAATGTCTAAAAAAACATTGTAACCCCCCGAAAGGGGGAAGAAAGGAGGTTTTTAATAAATGGGCTCTTGTTAATGGACGGGATTGAGGCAGAAATGCATAAGAGTTGCGTTACAAAAAAGTTTTTTCCGGAAAAGGGAAAAACAAAATCGTAAAAACCTTTTTTGAAAAAGAGGGCAAAAATTTTAGGGTCCTTTCCCGGCCCCTTTTTGAATTTTTAAATATAGGGAAAAAATGGCCGGGTCGCTTTGGGGGAAAATTTTGGAAAATAGTCAAAACGGAAGAGTTCCAAGGAGTTTAAGGGGGGACTTTCCCTTTTAGGGAGGTCCCCTTTTAGTTAGGGGGAACTTTTTTCGGGGAAATGGGGGATATATTTCCCCTAAATAGTCAAATTTGACACGCCTTTTTTTATATTGTTTTTTTTTGTTCCGGAAAATTGGGGGGGGGGGGGCGGGAAAGGGGAAAAAGGGGGTTTTTTGGGTCCCAATTTCAATGATTTTTTTTGTATAATTGGTTTTTGGGTGCGGGTTAATTCCCTTATAGATGGACTTTTTTGGACTGTTCAGTTTGGGGGTTTGGAAAAATTATAGAAAAAGGAGAAACGGGGGGATAATTGTTTGATAAAAGTAAGGATTTTAAATGAAAAATTTTCTTACAAAGCATGCATTGTTTAATTTTTAAACTATTTTGTTCTTTTTCTCAAAAAAACACTTGTTTAAAAAAAAAAAAAAAAAACCACTTTTTAATGTATAGCTGCATGTGTTTCTCTAGGATAACATGCCGATAAAGGACCTATTTCCCTTATTTTATAAGGGTTTTCTCTTTTCCCGGTTTTCTTTTTTCCCAAAAATGTATTTAAAACATCTCTAAATTCTTTTACCTCTTTTCCACTCTACATTATTTTATTTTTTTTTCCTTCTCCTTTTTTTTTTTTTTTTCAAAAAACCAAATCTTTTTCGGGGTCTCCATAACCCCGAACAAAATCCAACCCTAAGGAATTGGGAATGTAGTAGCATGCAATTCCTTTTTCCCTTTCAATGTTACCCTTTGCAAATGTGTAACCCCCATCTTGGGTTCCACATCTTTTAAAACTTATCCCCGTTTCCCTCAATGAAATATATTGGACCACTTATTGGCCAAAACACAATAGGGAGCCTGCTCCCCCGAAATATCAAAATATATTTAAAAACCTCTTTTTTTCTAAAAGGAAAGACATTTTTTTACACAATTTTTTCACACTATTTCCCGTTTAGGGGAGGGAGGTTAAAAAATTCCCAGACTTTTGGAATCTTGCAAAATCTTTTTTTAATTTCAGGGGGTCGAACCCACACCCCCCTTAATCGAAAACCTTTTTCCATGTGTTTTTCACCATATTCCGGATTACCGGTTTTTGCTAAAATTCTTTTTAGGTCGGGAGGTCGCTAACAAACTCCCTTAATCGAAAAACCTTTTTCCAGTTTTTTTCCCATATTCGGATTATGGGGAATTTTGCTAAATCTTTTTTTAAAGGGTTTAGAGGTCCATAACAGCCCTTAATCAAAAAAACCTTCGCCGAGTTTAACACTTCGGTACCAAATTTTTTGCCAACTCTTTGTGTGGTCCTGAACGGCTTTAAAGAAGGCAAACCAAATGCTTTATTATTTTATTAATAGTAACTCAAGTTTTCATAAAACTCAAGAAAAGTTGATATTGAAATTTTACTTTTGCATAATATAGATTATAACGGCAAGGCAGGGATAATATTGGGTTACAAAGGCAAAGCACGATAAAAAGGGATTTACAAATACTCACATCACATCTTATATGGGCAAAGCTTCATCAGGCATCTTAAAGCTTATCTATTGGCATAACTGGTAAACACGAACCAGGAAATAGAGAGATAATCCGAGACAAACCGTCAGGGTGCCCCCAATACAGGTCCAAGTTCCCCACACTTATCGCATATCTATAAATAACATCAGCGGGGAGAAGGGGCCAGCAATAGGGATCTACCGGGGTATCCAAACTGTGGCTTTTGGGTCCCTCTTTTCCCACAGGCAGCCCCTACCGAGCAAAATTTCCCCCTTTAAACCGAAAAAAAACCTCCTTTAACCCCCTCAAAAGTTTTTTAAAAGCCCCCTCCCAAGGGCCATTTCTAAAGGTTAACCGGCACTGGAAAACAACCCCGACTTGATGCTGTAACCCTGGGTTCCGATTTCCCCCCCAAACCGCTGGGAAATATTTTTTAACCAGCGCAGAGCTTTGTTACCATAAACTCCCCACAAAAACGAGGCCCTGATAACAACCCCCTGTGTCAATATCTGTTTTTTCACAAACATTTACCAAGGCCAGGAAAATTACAGCTTTTTTGGTCCATTATTCTTAAAGAGAACTGACAATATGGGGTTTCCGGGTGGTCAATAAAACTCTTAGCACTAACTATGCATACAAGTTTTATCCTAAAACCAAAATTTGGGGAAATAAACATCTTTCCACAAACCCACTTTATCCCCCCACCCAATCTCTCTTCACAGTCAACACTCTACCTCTCACTGCCCTCAAATCCACTGTCTTGGGTAACCTTCTCTCCTCTCTGTCTTTCAAACCACAAGCCCTTACCTCCCGCTTGCCGCCCCCACCTGAAAAAAAATTTCTCCATCCGCCATTCCTCAAATTCGACACAGAAAAATACAGCCCAGGGCCCCGTATCTCCCCCCCTAGTACTGCAACACCTTTTTTTTTTTTTTTTTGTGGCCTTCCATCTAGCAACCTTGCCCCCCTTCAGACCATCCTCAGCTCTGCTGCCCCTCTTACCACCCTTCCATGTACTGCTCGGGGTCTCCCCTGTTCAATTTCTTCACTGTTACCCATTGCCAGCGAATTTATTTTTATTTACCATGACATTAAGGCCTCATAACCCTCCCCACATGCATCTTGCATTAATCTCCCGAATCTCCCCTCATGCAACTCTTCTCCTCCAGGACCCTCTTTTTCGCTCTCCTCTTGTCACTCCTCACACAAACCCTCTCCAAAAATTCTCTTGTTTCCCCCATACCTGGAATCACTGCCCAAACACATCACACTTCCTCCACTTTTTCCACTTCAAAAGCAACCTGAAACCCATTCCTTTAAAATTGCCCATAATAAATAACCCTGTTGCCACTGTGTACCCTACAAACATGTCTGTCCCCCCACCCTTTTGTCTCTTTCCTCCTCTGTTGTAGGGTTGTAAGCCCCTTTTGGGGGAGGGTCCTCTCTCCTTCGTACCAGTTTTGAGTCATTCTCGTCACCGGTTTCCTTGTTTGACATATGTTATGTATTTAAACCCCCCCCCCTGTAATGGGGTCAATGGGATAGATTTAAAAGGGAAAAAAAGGGAGTGTAAAATTGTGAGAGGAGGGGATGTAGATGAAAAAGTGGGTAAAGGGGAAAAGAGGGGAGAAGAAGGGATTATAACTGTACCCCTACTTTTTCATTAAACCTGTCCCTTCACCCCCTAATTCTCTTGTGGCCAGCACCTATGTAGCCTTTTCCTCTTACCCCTGTCCTTTCAACCTAACCTCCCCAAATATCTCTCTTGACTTAACCCTACCATCCTAATCCCCCCATTTTCCACCCTTTACTCCTATCAACCCTCTAATTTTCCCCTCAACCCATCTTCACCCTCATTTTAGTAGGCCCACCACTCTCTCTGTGCACGCACATTCACTCCCACCACCACTCCCATTTTCCTTATCTCCACTCTCCGTCTCTCCCACTGTATTAACCCCTCTCCTCTATTCCCCTTGACCAATCTTTATCCTTACGCCTTGAACCCCTTGCTTTACCCCTCTTTGTACACACCAGTAGCTCTTGCACATTGCTGCTGTGTTATCCTTCACTAATTCTCTTGTGTCCCACACAATGCCCACATCTTTTCCCATGAACCATGTCCTCTTATCCCTCTCAACCTAACCTCTGTTGCTCCTCCTCAAATACCTCCCTTGACCTTCCTTCCATTTATCCCACTTGACCCATATCCATCCTTGCCATCAATCCTTTCTGCTCCTCTCCAGATTCAAGGTTATAGTCTTCCAAGTAGATGGATTTACATTAGCCCATTAATTTCAATGGCATAAATTCCAGTTGCAATTCCAAATTACATATTTGGAAGGAGGCGGGATTTGAACCCACAACCTCTTGGTTGGAAGACCTTAACCACTGAGCCACCACTAGCTCAGGTTTTTTTCGGCTTTCTAATTTGGGGGTATAACATGTCTTTTTCCTTTCAACATTAGCATAGAGAAACATGGCTTCTAAGAAAAGGGAGTGTAAAGATTGTGAGAGGGAAGGGGACTGTAGATGGAAAAAGTGGGTAACGGGTAAGAGAGAGAAAGAAGTATAAAGCTGTTATAACTGTACCCCTACTTCTTCATTAAACCTGTCCCTTCACCCCTTAATTCTCTTGTGCCCCGCACCTATGTAGCCTTTTCCTCTTACCCCTGTCCTTTCAACCTAACCCCCCCCAAATATCGCCCTTGACTTAACCCTACCAACCCATACCGCTAATTATCCCACCTGACCCATATCCATCCTCCCCATCAACCCTTTTCACTCCTCTTCATGTCCCCCCATTTTCCACCCTTTACTCCTATCAACCCTCTAATTTTCCTCTCAACCCATCTTCACCCTCATTTTAGTAGGCCCACCACTCTCTCTGTGCCCCACATTCACTCCCACCACTCCAATTTTCCCTATCTCCACTCTCCTTCTGTATTAACCCCTCTCCTCTATCGTACTTGACCACTCTTTATCCTTCAGCCTTGAACCCCTTGCTCTCACCCACTTTACCCCTCTCTGTACACACCAGTAGCTCTTGCACTTTGCTGCTGTTATCCTTCACCCCTAATTCTCTTGTGTCCCTCACAATGCCCACATCTTTTCCCATGAACCATGTTCTCTTATCCCTCTCAAACTATCCTCTGTTGCTCCTCCTCTAATATCTCCCTGGACCGTCCCGCCATTTATCCCACTTGACCGATATCCATCCTTGCCATCAATCCTTTATGCTGCTCTCCATCTACCACTCTTGCTCCCCTTCAGATCATTCTCAACTGTGCTGCCTGTCTGATCAATTGATTTATATATTTGGTTTTCAAAGCAACAACCTTGAAAAAAAAATTGTGAAAATAGGTATCTGAAGACTAGAACTCACAGTCTGCTGTATACCAGCACTTGCAGTGAATAAGGTGCGCCACCACCACTACATATGACCCAGACTTCTCTATGGTAATGTTGAAAGGAAAAAGACATTTTATACCCCCAATTGGAAAGCCAAAAAGTACATGAGACTATAACCTTGAATCTGGAGGGGAGCAGAAAAGATTGATGGGAAGGATGGATATGGGTCAAGTGGGATAAATGGAGGGAGGGTCAAGGGAGATATTTGGGGAGGAGCAACAGAAGTTAGGTTGAGAGGAATAAGAGGAAATCAATGTGGGCATGGTGAGGGACACAAGAGAATTAGCGGCGGAGGATAGGCAAGGCAAACGGTGGGAGGAAGTGCATAGAGAGGGGGGAATGGGGAGATATAGAGACGGGTCAAGGGAAAAAATAGGTGGTAGACAAGAGGGGTTATAACAGTGGGAGGTAGTGGGGAGATAGCGGTTCAAGGGGAAATATGGATGGTAGAGAAGAGGGGTTATAACAGTGGGAGGTAGTGTGGAGATAGGGAAAATGGGGGTGCAGTTGGAGTGGTTCAGGAGTAGAAAAGGGTGGAAAATAGAGGGGAATGATTGTTATGGGTTTATTGGGGTAAATGTGGTTTTTGTGGAGAAGCAATGTTATGGATAAAAGGTCGTGGTTAATGGGAAAAGATGTGGGCATGGTGAAAGACACAAGAGAATTAGGGGAATAACAGAAAAGTGGGGGAAAGGGGCCAGTGGAAAGAAGGAGGAGGGGTACAGTTAGAAAAGTTTTATACTTCTTACCCCTTTACCCACCTTTTCTTCCTATCTACACTTCCCTTCCTTCTCATAATCATTACCCTCTGTAATTCCTGTAATTATTATTATTTATTTTAAAGCGCCGTTGATTCCATGGCACTGTACATTCGAGCGGGGTTACATACATAACATATGTCAAACAACGGTGACAATGAATGACTTACAACTGCTACAGAGCATGTAAGGGCTGAAGGAAAGGAAAAGGAGAGCTAATAGGAGTAAATGGTGAAAAAGGTATGGGGTTAATTGATCAACGACCCCTTGTTGTGCAGTATCCAAATGAAATAGGAATGTTCTATGCATATGTAACATAATTGACAACTGAATCAGAACGTGTATAAAAAGTAAAAATTCCCCTTTTTTTACTAGTGCTACAAGTTTTTTTTATCCTAAAACCCAAAATTTGGGAAATTCATCATTTTTCCAAAATCCCACTTTATCCCTCCACCAAAACCCTTTTCAATAAACAGCCAACCCACTGCCCCCTCAAGCCCGTTTTGGGGATAACCTCTGCTCCTCTCTGCTTTCAAACCTACAAGCCCTTGCCTGTTTTTCCCCCTCCACCTGAAAAATATTTCTCGCACCCCTCATTCCCAGTTTGCCCCAAGAAAAAATACTAGTCCGGGCCCTGTGATCTCCCCCTAGACTACGCAACACCTTTCTTTGGGGCCTTCCAACTAGCACTCTTTCTCCCCTTCAGACCATCCTCAGCTCTCTGCCCATCTTACCACCTCTCTCCATGCTACTGTTTCGGCCTCCCCCCTCTGTCAATTTCTTCACGGTTACCCATTGCCCAGAGAATTCATTTCACGTTACAACCTGACCTTCAAGCCTCCATCACGTACTAGTGATCGCTGGAATCCAATGCTAGGATGGTTTGGCACAGCGAAGGCCAATTCAGACTGGCAGGAGGCAGCAGAGGTAACGGGATCCAGGCAAAGTCGGGGGCACAGTTGGGAATGACACGTAGGTATCAGAAGTTTCAGGGTAAACCCAAAGGTGAGGAACAAAGGGGGGGAAGCAAGTTCCGGGCTAGGACTGCACAGCGGGGAGCTTAAACACAATACTCAACAATGGCAAAGGCTTGAGGAGTTTATAATGCTGAAAACAGGAAAAAAGAGGGGCACCCAGCTAAAAGACACTCCCACCATCCCTTGATGGGGCAAACTTGGGGCAAACACAGAAAAAAAGTTCCAAGCCCCGCGGGAGACCCCTTACTTTTATTCCCCCCCTAAACAGCGGCCTCGGACGATACCTACTCGGCCTCCCGGTTTCTCTGATGAAATTGTTTTAAGCGGTTGGGGTTTACTCAGGGTTTCCCAAAAATTTCTTCGGGCCCATAACCTTGCCACTTAATGAGGTATTGACTGGTTTCTAAAAATTCTTGGTCTAAAATTTGCTCCACAACAAACGTTCTTCCCATCAATCTCCACTGCATCAAGGGGGAGGAAAAAAAACCCCCCCGGGAAAGGGATTGGCCCGTGGGGCTTTAGTAGAGACACAGGGAAAACAGGGGGATCTTCATAGATGATGGGACAAACCAAACAGCTACTGGCCCTGTTTCTTGATAATCCATACGGCCCAAAAAAATTTTTCTGTCCCAATTTTGGGAAGGAACTCTATTTTTTCAATTTCTGGTAAAACCCATCCCCTTATCCCCCCCTTAAAAAGTTTTGCTCCCCTACGACGTCATCTGCCATCTTCTTGTAGTTTTCTTGAGCCCTCTCTAGCTTTTCCTTTTAGTAGTTGAAATTTTTTCTAAAAGCAAGACCCTTTTCCGCAGCAGCTGGAATATTGGGGAACAGCAGGGAATTTGGGAAGAATACGGGGATGGTATCCAAATTTGCAAAGAAGGGAGTCTTTTTGGGTGGAGGCATTTTGGGAATTGTAAAAAAAAATTCAGCCACAGGAAGCAGATCAACCCAGCCTTGTAGGTGACAAATAAGCAACGCAGGTACTGTTCCGGGCTCTGATTTGTGCGTTCAGCTGTCCATTAATTGGGGGTGGAAGGGGTTGTTAGATTGAAATCGTTTTCCCATTCGAGAAAAAACTCCCCAAATTTTTTGATGTAAATGCACCCCACATCCAGGAACAACCCATCGGGGACTCCAAAAGGCGAAACAATTCTGGATGAGATCCGCAGTGTCTTTAGCAAGGGTAGACCATACATGGGAGAAATCTGCAGTTTGGGGGACCCGGTCAATCCCACGAGAATAAATTCTTCCCCTTAGGGTAGGTAACCCACGACGAAGCCCTGGAAATGAACCCCGGGGGCGAGAGGGGCCCGGCAAATGCTGTAGTGAACCCCAGGGGAAAAACGTGGAGTCTTGATCTACACAGATGTCAAAAGATGTTACATACCTTTTCAATCCGTAGATAAATTGGGCCACCAAAGAATCGGGATAAAAAATTCTTGCTCTTCTGCCCCCTTTTTGTGACCGGCAACCCGGGAAAAACATGGGCTACCTCAGAATCTTCAGTCCTCCTTTTTCGGGAAAATTAGACTGCTGCTTAGGGTCCCATCTTGTTTCTTAAGTACCAAATTTACACATCAGGGGGGTTGGGGACAGTAGGGTGGGTGCATAGGCCCTCATCTTTTTAAGCAATCTTTATTTGGATTCCCCCACCACTTAGAATCGGAAAAATGGTCTTAGGGGGAATAGTGGATGGAATCCGGGAAAACTTTTCTTGAAAGCATCCCCCTTCCCATTGGGGACCCGGGGTTTTAGAATTTTACAAAGTTTAATTGATTAAAAAAGATACCCCAACGAGCTGGCGAGGATAAAGCCCTTTGGCCGATCTAACAATTCCAATTACGGTGATCAGTAAAAAATTTATTTGCTGAAGGTTCCTTGAAGATGTTTTCCCCTTTCCCTTAAAAGGGCTGGCAACAATAGTTAACTTTTCTTTTTTTCCCCCACATCAAATTCTTCTCACAGTGATAAACGTCGGGAGAAAAAGGGCAAACAAGGATGTATAAACCTTTGCTCCCGTTTCTGACAGAATCCCCTACAGCAAGCTGAAGCATCACTTCCACAAAAAGGCGGTTCTGGGTCGGATGAACAAAACCCCCGGCGTAGTGAATTTCCTTTAGAAGAGGAAGGATTCTTGTTGCTTGAGGAGCCCCAACAAAAGCATTTTTTTTCTTAGCAACGTGTAGGGAAAAATTTATTTCCGAGAAATTTTTGTTTGAAGCTCTTAGGTGGCAAAACCTATAAAACGTTGGACATCTTTTATTTTCGGGGGTAGGCCATTATTATTGCTTTGATCTTAAAAGAGTCCATCTGTAGACCTGAGGTGAAATTAATAAAACCAAGGAATTTGATCTTGGTCTGAGAAATTCACATTTTTAAATTTTTAATTAGATTTGGTTCTCTCTTAGCCTCTCCAGAACAAGCTTGACATTCTCGGGGTTTTTATCCCTTTTGAGTTGGAGAAAATCGGGGATACGCCAGAAAATTTACAATGAACGGTCCAAGAGGCTTTGAAATGTCATTGACGAGATGTTGAAAGGTGGCAGGGGCATTAAAAAAGGCCCCCAAAAGGCTAAAAACAAAATTTAAAGTGTCCCTAACGTGACCTAAAGCCCTCTTCCATTCATCTCCAGATTGATCGACCAAGTATAGGCCCCCTCGAAATCTAAATTTTGGAAAAAATTTCGCAGTCGCCTTCCCATAGCTCAGGATCAATGGTAGAGGATAACGGTTTTTGAGGTAATTTTGTTAAGTTCTCTGTAATCAATACAAGGGCTTAAGGAACCGTCCTTCTTTTTAACAAAGAATATGGGAGCCCCCCTGGTGGAAAGAAAAGGGGGGGATGAACCCCCTTACCAATTTTCTCTATGTAATCCCTTTAGGGGTTTTAATTCTGGACCTGCCAAAGGGTAGATTTTCCAAAGGTAAAGGTGCACCTGGGAGCAAGTCAAGGGAAAACATAGGGTCGGGTTTTGGGGGGGGTGGTCTGCCCTTTTGTTTGCTGCAGATGTCGCAAATTCCCTGTATTTGAGGGTAGCTCTAATATTTGTTTCTTGAGCTGGATTTCGGGGCCTTTTTCAGAGTACTGAGGAAAGGACATCCCCTTCTCAAGCTTATCTCCTTGGTTTCCCAGTTGATAAATGGGGGCTGTGCTTGCGCCCGGTAGGCCCAGGGGTGACAGGGAAGTGTGGAGAAAAGATCAATAGGAAAACAGACTTCACGAAGTTGGGGTGTTATAATGATCCGAGGGGCTGTCTCTTGGTCCATGGCCCGGAGTTCAGTGGAGATCCCTCTACAGTTCCATTACCACGGGTGGATTTTTTTCTTTTGGGTTTTAACCCCATGCTTCGAGCCAGGATAGGTCCATGAAATTGCCCTCCCCCCAGTCTACCAAGCTGAGGTAGATACCCATTGAGGTTTAAACCCGAACTTGATGGGAAGGAACAAAGAGATCTTTGTTCCTTTTTTTTAATATGAGGGGCCACTGATGAGATGGAAGGACCAACGCCTTTTAGTAACTCGTCCTGAAGCAAGGTTCTTCAATTTAGGATCAGGAACCCGATTGCCACCAATTCCGTGGCGGCTAGGGCAGTTGAAAGAAAGGGTCAGAAAATTTCCACAAAGAAGCATAGACTTTCCCGGAGCCCCCGGGTCCCTTCTTTCCGTGCCCTCACGCTTTTTAAATGGAAAACCGACTTGCTAGGCTCAATTCCTGACTTCTGGGATCTTTTCCTTGAGGTCCTTGGGAAAGCTGACAGGGGGGGGAGGGACTGCTTTTATCGAAATTTAGAGTTCCCACCTCTCCCGTCGTCGTTCAAATCAGTCGGGGATCGATTCGGATGCGTGATTAAGAAGGGATCCAAACCAAAGGGGGCCTCTGCAAAGGGGAAATTCATCCTTTACTGCACCATAGGCCTTTCCTAAAAAAAGACATTTCCGCTCAAATTCCCTTGGTGTCGCTGCCCCCCTTGAACTCCCGGCAACCAGCAACTGGGCGTTTTTCCTTGGCGCAAGGATATATTGCAGCTTCCCGCATGCACCGCATTGGATCGTCAAACATCTGACCAGGCGTCGATTAACTCTTCCAGGGATTCAGGCCCGTCTTGAGTTTTTAAAAAAAGGGACCCCGGGAAAGGCTTTGTGTGTCAGCACTAATGATACACAGGACCTTCAATCGTGGTAAAATTGCGCAGGGTTTGCTGAAGATAGCCCACAAAGATTGAGGGAAACCCCCCGGGAATTTTGCCCCGATCTCCGCCAAAACGAAGGGGGGCAAATTTCGGGCTCAGGGGCAGGCACCGAAGGGGTGGTCCAGAGGCTTTACTCCCAGGTGGACCACCGGTCGGGTAATCGTACCGTTTTGCGTAGTTCCTTAATCCCCAGTCCTACCTTAGATATTATGGCCAGTCTGGCCTTCATAAGCCACATTTGACTTTCAAATGCTTTCATCTCGGGGGGCGCATTTAGCCATAGCAGTCTGAAGCTGTTTGATGGAGCTTCCGGACTTTTCCGCCCCAGGGGACCCATTTTGTGGCTTTAGTATCCTGTCACGATAGTGATACAGCTGGAATCCAAAGGCTAGGGCTGGGTCACCACAGCGAAGGCCAATGCAGACTGGAACAGGAACCAGCAGAGATGTAGCTTTAACCTAGGCAAATCCGGGGGGGGCCTTGACTGACCTAGGTATCAGAAATTTGCGGGGTAAACCGCAAAAGGGGAGGAACTAACGGGAATGCGGGTTTGGTGAGGACTGCCAAACAGGAGCTTTAAAAACAATACTCAGCAATGAGCAACAGGCTTGGGGGTTTATATATGGCTGACAAACAAAAAAACAAGATGGCACCCCCGCGAACACGATCCACCATTTGACGAGGGCAAACTTTGGGCAAACACAGTAAAAAAGTTTAAGTCATAGCAGGAATTCCTGACACTCCATAACCCCTTCTCCTCCATGCATCTCTGCCTTCATCTCCAATATCCCCCCTATCAATCTCTTCTCCCCCAGGCCCTTTCTCTGCTCTCCTCTTGCACTCCAACTAAACCACTCCAAAAAATCTCTGTGCTTCACCCCATTTTCTGGAACTCACTGCCCCAGAAAAATCCCAATCTCCTCCCCCTTTTAACCCTCAAAAGCAACCGAAACCCCCTCTTCAATATTGTCTATCACCTACAAAAACCCTGCTGCCACGGGCTACCCTACAAACAGTCGGCCCCCCCCACCCTTTTGTCTCCCTTTTTTTTCCTCCTCTTTTTTTTTGTCCCTTTTGGGGGAGGGTTTCCCTTTTTCTTCTTTCTTCTGGTTTTCCTCACCCTTTTTTTTTTCCCCCCTTTTTTTTCCCCCCTCGTTGTGGGGCAAGGGGGGGCCCGGGAAGAAAAGAGGGGTTTTGAGAAAGGGGGGAAAAAAGGAAAAAAAAACGGAAAAGAAAAAAAAAAACCCTTTTTAAACCCCATTTTTCCCAAAAACCCCCCACCCCAACCCGGCCCCGGACCAGTAAAACCTTTTTCCTCTTACCCCTGTCCTTTCAACCTAACTCCCCTGTGACGAAAACAGCCTAGTCCGCCGGCCCACTTGAGGGACGACGGCCTGACTTGGGGTGTATCTCGACGTTGCGCTGCCCTCTAGGGGGGGCACAAGGTCAGCCAGATACTGTTCCACTGTTAACCCCTGTCCACGCTGGCACAGGGAGACAAACAATGCTGCCACCAGTTCTCTCGTTTAGTTATAAGACCGGTCCGTTACCGACTTATAGCAGGGTCAGGAACCAACCCTTGGGTAGCTATATACTATAGACCGAGGATTAGGCGTGTGAGGCCGATGATCAAGACAGACTAACTCAGATTAAAGTTTATAGATTTAATTAGCCTTGAAGGGCACACTAGACAGGTAATATATACAGAATGATAATATATACAGGTAAAAGTCAGAGGTGCACATACAATTATGGATTACAGACAGAGGGCAGTTAAAATAGGTCAAGTTACCTTTGTTGCTTGGTTCTGGGCTCACATGGGAGGGCTTATGTGGCCTGGCTGCTGTGTATGGATGCTCCTGGAAACGCTCTTAGGTGCCCCCCCTCCTGGATCAACGCAGAGCCCACACGGGCTCCTGCTTATATCTGTGAGGGGACAGCCCACGTGGCAGCCCCATTACACGCCCCCACACACCCCTGGGACGGTCTAAGAACTCCTCCCACTCAGGTCATTCAGTTTCTGATACAAACACAAAAATGGACTATAACTCGGCAGGGCCTTGGCACAGAACCGAGCCGGTGGCACCATCAGAATCGGCTGGGCCTACATGCCGCCTGGATATCAGACACGCCTATCTTATGGACTCCGTAGGTCCGGTTCTGGATATCTCAGTCCCCATGCATCCTGGAAACCTGGAAATGGGGCGGTGCGTGCGAGGGAGTTACATATTGTGAGATATGAACTCGCCATGCACCAGTTATGAGCTGGTCGCCTATAAATCGATATGAAATATCGGAGACGACCCGACTGGGTTGGATTGAGTGAAGCCTTTGAAGCTTGGGGGTTGGAGGCAGCATTTATTCAGTGTTAATTAAGGGAAAGGAGAGGTCTTTTGAGGTCTCCAGATGTCCTGCTGTGCGAACATCCTACCGAAAGGCTTTTACAATGGGCTTGAGTACTGTGTGAATTGAGCTTGTCCTGGGCTGGGGGCAGCTGTGATATCTGACTGATACGGAATTGGGGATGAAGTCATGTGAATTCTTCCTCACACCCCCCAAATATCTCCCTTGACTTACCCCTACCAACCCATCCCTCTAATTATCCCCCCTGACCCATATCCATCCTCCCCATCAACCCTTTTCCCTCCTCTTCATGTCCCCCCATTTTCCACCCATTTACTCCTATCAACCCTCTAATTTTCCCCTCAACCCATCTTCACCCTCATTTTAGTAGGCCCACCACTCTCTGTGCCCGCACATTCACTCCCACCACTCCCATTTTTCCGATCTCCACTCTCCTTCTGTATTAACCCCTTTCCACTATCGTCCTTGACCAATCTTTATCCTTACTCCTTGAACCCCTTGCTCTCACCCACTTTACCCCTCTCTGTACACACCAGTAGCTCTTGCACTTTGCTGCTGTTATCCTTCACCCCTAATTCTCTTGTGTCCCTCACAATGCCCAAATCTTTTAACATTAACCATGTACTCTTATACCTCTAAACATAAACTCTGTTGCTCCTCCTCAAATATCTCCCTTGACCTTTCCTCCATTTATCCCACTTGACCCATATCCATCCTTGCCATCAATCCTTTATGCTCCTCTCCAGATTCAAGGTTATAGTCTTCCAAGTAGATGGATTTACATTAGCCCATTAATTTCAATGGCATCAATTCCAGTTGCAATTCCAAATTACATATTTGGAACGAGGCGGGATTTGAACCCACAACCTCTTGGTTGGAAGACCTTAACCACTGAGCCACCACTAGCTCAGGTTTTTTTCGGCTTTCTAATTTGGGGGTATAACATGTCTTTTTCCTTTCAACATTAGCATAGAGAAACATGGCTCCTAAGAAGTTATGGTGGCGCACCTTATTCATCGCTTGTATGGGTTTACAGTGGGCTGTGAGTTGTAGTATTCAGATGCCTATGTTCCAAATGTTTTTTACTCTCGAGGTTGTTGCTTTGAAAACCAAAAGTACAAATCAATCAATAAATATCAATAACAATTTACATAACTCTCTATTTGGAAAAACTTTTATTAAAGTTCATGCATTAAAAAGTTATGTACTAGCCTTCTTAAAACAAAGGAAAAAGGTTCACAACCTAAACCCTATGCTCAAACATCATGCCACTTTGGCTCATTTAGTTACTTCTAAAGAAGGCTGCAGCAGCTTTCAGCATTTACCTAGCACACCAGTCACATTTTTAACATTGTGCCAGCTTTTAACATAGACTTTAAAATATCCCCTTTTCTAACATCAACCTACTTAAAAAAAAAAGTCTCTATTAACTAGCCAAATACAGGATTCAAACCCACAACCTATGAACTGGAGATGCAGAGCCTTAACCACTACACCACCAGTAGCACTTGTGCTATGCTGCTGTGTTATGGGGGCTTTGACCTGTCTATTTCTTTTTTTAAGCTTGCAATAGAGAATTTTTTATTGGAACACCTTAAATAGAGCATTATCCATTTTTGTATTTTGTAATGCAGAAGTTTGAAAGTTTTAGCTTTAGCTATCATTAGATAAATAACAATAATTATTTACATGTTTTTCTACTTGGGGAAAGTTTTATTAGGAAATTTGAAGAAGACATGCATTAAAAAAGTGTGGCTTTGAACCCACAACCTCTTGGTTGGAAGACAGCAACCTTAACCACTGAGCCAACACTAACTCAGGTACGTTTTGGTTTTCAAATTTGGGTATATAACATGTCTTTTTCCTTTCAACATTACCATAGAGAAACAAGGCTTGAAGTTGATGGGGTTTGGGCGAAAAAATTAGGTTGTGGGGGGTGGGGTTTCTGGGATTAAAAATGTTAGGGTTAAATTTTTTACCTTTAAAGGTTGTTGTTTGAAACCAAAATTTTCCCTTAAAAACCCTTTTTATCAAAAGTTGGTTATTTTTTTCAGGGGGCCCTTTGGGGTTTTAAAGGGTTTTGGCAAAAAAGAGTGCCAAAATTTCTTAAAATTTGAGGCCTTAGCAAACCCTCTTGGAAAGTTCTCATTTTATTGCCCGGGTAACCCTGATTAAAATTTAAGTGGGTAAGGGGTTTTTAATTTCCATTTAATTTTAATTAAGATAGGGTTGTCCTCCCGGCTTGTTTTCCCGTGGTGGGGGAAAGGTATTTTGAACAGTTTTGGGGGGCCCCGGACCCCAAAACTTTTGGCCGGGAAATTTAAGGTTTTTTGATTTGGAACTAGTTTCCCTATGTGTGCCCCTTTTTGGGTATTTTGGGCCCTTTCCCCTTTAAATTTTGCCCCCCCCTTTTTCGCTTTGTCTTTAAGGGGAGGGAAAAACAATTTTTTTGGAACCCCCCCGGTTTACTTTAGACTGGAAAAAGCGGGTTAAAGGGAAACTTGGGGAAAAAAAAACCCCCTTTAGGGTGTTGGCTTTCCACAACGGTTAATTTTTAGATTTTTTTGATGCACTAAAAACGATTTTGAAATGGCAATGGATGGGTTAAGGGGGGCCAGGCCCCCCGGAAAAGTTTTTGAATGAAGAAGATTAAAATTATTTTGTGAGTTCATAGGGCTGGCATGGAAAAAGGGGCCACTTTGGAGGAATTTTAAAAAATTTGAAGGGGGCCCATCCTTTTTTATTGTCTTTTCCTGGGGATACTTATATTTTTTTTTTTTCCCCCCCCCCCCCCTTTTTTTAAAATTTTTCCAAAACTATACTACTTAAAGGTTTGAAGGGGTTACCTTAAATTACCGGGCCCAGTGGAAGGGGGGTACAATGAATCTTTGTTTATTCCCAAAAAATTCCCCCTTTGAAAAGGGGGTTTACCCTAAATTTAAAAGTTTTTGGAAATTGCCTTTTTTAAAGAAACTTTGTGGGAATGGGGGTTTTTGTTTTTTGGGTTGTCTATTTGGAAAATTTTTAAAAAACCCCTTTATAAAAAACAAAAAAAAAAAAAAAAGAAAAAAATCAATAAAATAAAATAAATATCAAAAAACCAATTTAAAAACTTTTACTTGGGAAATTTTTAAACAAAAAGTTCATGCTTTAAAAAAGTTAGGAGTAGCCCCCTTAAAAACAAAGGCAAGCGGTTCAAAAAAAAAAAACCCTATGCTAAAAAACATATCCCCTTTTTGGGGGCTAATCAAATTACTTCTAAAGAAGGCTGCCGCAGTTTTTGAGGGAAAATGGTAAAAAGACAAAAGAGAATTAGGGGGAATAACAAAAAAGGTGGGGGAAAGGGGCCAGGGGAAAAAAAAGGGGGGGGGTTACAGTTAAAAAAAGTTTTTTACTTCTGAAAAGGGATCCTTCGGGGGCGCACGAACAAAACACAGAACGCGTGGGGACCTGAAAATTGGATCTAAACCCCGCCCCTGCCTTTTGGGGTGCCCGACCCCTTTAATTTAGGGGGGGCCCCCAAACCCAGAAGACTAAAGCACTTTATTGAATAGCGGGAAAGACAAAAGAGCAGACAAAAAAATAAAAAACACAATTGGGACGTCAAGCAAGAAAAGTGGGAAAATTAAGGGAAACCGGCCAGTAAAAAGTAGAAGGCAAAAGGGAAAATAAACGTGACCCAAAGGGCAGGAGTACGGAAAAGGGGAGGCACAGAATGGGGTGGTGGGGGAAAAAAGCAGGAAAGGACCAGTATAACCAGAAAGAGGGGGGACAGAAGACCCCTTTAAAAATCCCTTCCCAGAAAAAACCCCAAGGGAAAAGGCAATAGGAGGAAAAAAACAAAAGGACCGTTTGGAAGGTAAAACTGTCAATCACCGGGATCAAGGAGCCAGGTTAACCGGGGGTGCGGGAAAGATTCCTGGCCTAGGCTTTCACCCCGGAATCAATCAGGGACAGCAGGGAAAAAAAACCCAGTTCATTTAGTAAAAAATTAGTCAAAAACCCAGGTTTAATTTCGAAAGGGCCGTGGCCGGCGACCAAAAACTCAAGCGGGGGGTACTTTTGGCTGATCATGGACAGTCCCCCCCCTTTATGGGGGGCCCCCGGCCCCTAAACGGGCCCCTCTATGTTTACCCAAAATTTGGAGGTTTGAACTCTTTCCTTTTCCAGTTTGGGGGGCCCTTGTTTTGCAGATGAGACCGGGGGCCCGGAATATTTTTGGTCTGGTTCGGCGGTTTTTACTGGGGTTTTTTTTGATTTTTATTTGGGCCCGTTTTTTGGGAGTCTTAGGCTCCTAGCCCAGACTGTGCACAGTCGATTAACGGGGGGTTTTCTTTTTTAGTTTTATCACCTGCATTTGGCAGAAAAATGGGGGTGGAAATCATCCTCACAAAAAAAGGGGAAACAGTTCAGAAGAGGGGCTGAGTCGGAGACAAAGAAACTGGATTAGAAATCAAGGTTGCAAAAAGCTTTACCGGATAAGGAAAATTTTTCAGGTTTCCCCAAAATACTGGCATAGATTCTCGTTCCCGGGGCAGGCAAGTTGGATTTGCCCCGGAAAGAGGTCTGCAGCGCCATTTATCAGGAGGGGGTGGAGACCGATTTTCAGGGAAAATCCCCCTCCAGAAAAATTGAATTTAGGAAAATTTCATTCTGGAAAATATCCCGAGCATTAATTCCCCAAACAAAACACCAAAGGGGTGGACACCATAGAATTGGGAAAAACCCTGAGTACCCCATTTTTATAATCAGTGGTCCCCCAGTCGAAAAAGGATTTGGAGGCGGGGGCCCGGGGGAAACCCCAAAAATTAAAATTGCAGGGGAGTTTCCCATGACAAAAAAAGAAAGTTTTTTAGTATGCAAAATCCCAAATTCAAAGTGGAAACCCAGCAGTACAAAATTTTAACTTTTCCCCGGGGTTTGTGAGGGAGGGAAACTACACCTAAAAAAAAAAAATGGAGAAAACAAAGGTTTCAAATTCCAAAACCCCCAAAGGGTTTTGAAAAAGCATATGAAAGAAATTAGCGTGCACCCGAGTCAATAGGGCACCCCAAGCAAAAAGTCTTGGAGCTAGAAACTAAAGGGTTTTTGGCAAAACAAATTTTTTAGCAGAGTTAGGTTTGGGACCTGTACATCGAGTTACCTTCCTGGAAAATTGTGCAGAGGTTCGGGTTCCCTTTGGGGGGAGTTTAGGCCTTTTAGGCAGTTTCTCAGGGAAATGGTCAGGTGTCCCGAATAAAGGCACCCGGCGTTTTCCCCCAAAAGGTTTTTCTCCCTTTTTGGGTGGCAGGGAGCGTAAGACCCAAAAACCCCTGGGGTTCTTTTTCCAAAAAGACCCGAGAGGGGAAGGGTGGGAGAGAAAACTCTCAAAGAAGGAAGAAGAGGGGGGGGTTTTTCAGGAAAACCTGACTTGGAAACTTTAGGGGGTTTAAACCCCCTTGGGTTTTTTCCCCGCGTCTTCCTTCCCTTAGGGCTTTTCTGTTTAAATAGTCCGCTTTGAGTCAAAAAGTCACTCGGGTTCAGGGGGTTTGGGTGGGGTGGGGCCATAGCTCCCTTTACCCGGGATCAGACAGTCCTTGTCTTTAAAAGGGTCTTTGAGGGTTTGGGCAGACCAAACCCCCGGGCAACGTTTTAAAACCCCTTGGCGGGAAATCAGAACAGTAGTTTCGCCGAGCGGCGGCCCTGCTGAATAGATGCAAATGAGTCTCCGCCCTGCCCCCCGGTTTTGGGGGTTTTTATAAATCTGTCCTAAAGCCAAAAAAAAAACTGGGCCAATAATTTTCCACTAAAGGGGCTTTAGAGGGTTTTAGCTAATGCCCAATCCTGAGGTGGGCCTGGGGGGAGAGACACAACAACCGTACTTTTTCGCCTCAGTGGGAAAAATTTTTTTAAACGGGAAAAAAAAATTTTCATGATTCCCCAAAGGTTCGGAAAATGTCGGGGTTTCCGTTCCCAAAACGTCAGGAAGAAGATCTTAGACTTATGAAAGTTGCTTGGATCCACAAAACAGGGGCAGGTAGGGACACCCGGCGGGGCGGAAGTCCGGGGTTTCCCCGGGGTTTGTTATGGTATCCAGACGCTGCGAGACTTGATTAATTAAAACCCCCCCCTGCCCCGAAAATGAGTTGCCAAATGTCCCGCGTCGTGGACCGAAGGGGCCGGGGGAATCATAAAAGAATCCCAGGAGGTTTACTTGGGTATGGGCTGGGGTTTTAATGTAAGGGATCCCTCAGGGGGCGCCGAACAGACACAGGGCAGGTGAGGCCCTGAACCCCGATCCCAACCCCTGTCCCTGCCTTTTTTTTTTTTTGGGGTGCCCCATCCTTAATTTGGTCGGCCCCCCAACCCAAAAACCCGAGCATTTACTGAATTGGGTGGGAAGACCAAAAACGCAGACAAACAATACAAAAAAAAATATGGGAACGTCAAGCAAAACCAAGGCGGGGAACTTTCCCGGGGAAGGGAGTTTCAAAGTTCAGAAGGCAGAAGAATTTAAAAGTGATCCAAGCAGAGTACGGTAACCAGGGAGGCCCGAATAGGTAGGTGAGCAAAAGACAGGAAAGGACCAGAAAAGAGAGGAGACAGAAGAGCCTTAAATACTTCCAGAAGAACCAAGGACAAAGGCAATAGGAGGAAGAAACAGAAGACCAGATAGGAAGGTAGAGCTGTCAATCACCAGGATAAAGGGACCAGGTTTAAACCGTGGAGTGCGGGAAAAGATTCCTGGCCTAGGCGTCGGCCGGGAAATTTCCAATCAGGATAGCAGGGAAGAAAACCCAGTTCACATTGTAAACATTATGTAAAAAACCCAAGGCTTACGTCGCAACGGCCGTGGCCGGCGACCAGAACTCAAAGTGGGGTACTTTCTGGCATGATCATGACAACTTCTTTCTCTTACCCCTTTCCCCACCTTTTTTCAATCTACACTTCCTTCCTTCTCATATCTTTACCTTCCCTTTTCTTCCTGTATTATTTATTTTTAAAGCGCCATTGATTCCATGGCACTGTACATTCGAGCGGAGTTTACATACTAACATATGTCAAACAAGGTGACAATGAATGACTGTTACAAACTGCTACAGAGAAAAGGGCTGTAAGGGTGAAGGAAAGGAAAGGAGAGTAATAGGATAAATGGTGAAAAAGGTATGGGGTTAATTGATCAACGACCCCTTGTTGTGCAGTATCCAAATGAAATAGGAATGTTCTATGCATATGTAGACGATAATTGACAACTGACATCAGAACGTGATATCAAAAGTAAAATTCCCCTTTTTAACTAGTGCATACAAGTTTTATCCTAAAACCAAATTTGGTGAAATTCATCATCTTTCCACAATCCCACTTTATCCCTCCACCTCCTCATCCAGTAAATAGCTTCCTTATGTCCTAAGCCCGCTTTTTGGGAAACCTTTTGCTCCTCTCTGTCTTTCAAACCCCTCAACCCCTTACTTGTTGCGCCCCCCACTAAAAAAATTTTCTCGCATCCTCATTCCTCAAGTTTGACCTAGAAAAATCTGTCCGGGGCCCTGGATTCCGCCTGATACGCAACACCTTTTTTTGTGGCCTTATTGCATTTTTCCCCCCTTAGCCACCCTCAGCTTGCTGCCATCTTTTTACCTTTTCCCCATGCATCTTCTCTCCTCTGTATTTCTTTATGGTTCCCCTTGCCAGTAAATTCATTCACGTTAAAACCCATGACCTTCAAGGTCTCATAACTTCCCCCACTGATCTTGTTAATTCAGATATCTCCCCCCCTGCTTCTTTCCCCCACGGGTCTTTTTGCTTCTTTGTAGTCCCCCACAACCTCTTCAAGATTCTTTGTCTTCCCCCATTGGAATAGCCAGCAATCCCTTCCCCCCTTTTTTTTTTTAAACAAAATAACCCCCTTTCAAGTTGCTTACTACAAAATCTGTGCCCCGTGTCCCCAAAAACTGTCGGCCCCCCTTCTGTCTTTTTCCCCTCCGTTGTAGATTGTAAGCCTTTGGGGGGTCCCTTCCTTTTTTACCAGTTGGGATTTTTCCCGTTGTCCTGTTTACATATGTTATTTGTAACCCCCCCAATGATGGATCAAGGTGCTTTAAAAAAAATAAATAATAGGGAAAAAAAAAGGGGGGTAAAGATTTTTGAGGGGTGGGGACTGTAGTGGGAAAAAATTAGGTTTAAAGGGGTAAAAAGAGAGAAAGAAAAAAAAGAGGGGGTTAAAAACTGTTTTTTACTGTTCCCCCTTTTGTTTCCCCTTAAACGTGGTTTTCAAACCCTTTTTAAAAGCCCTGCCCGCAAAGGGAGTTCCTTTATGTTGCGGTGACCCCAAACCAAAAAAAAAAAAAATTTTATGGCTACTTTCAAAACTTGGAAATTTTTCTACATGAGGGGTTACATATGTGTGACGCCTGGGAAACGGGAAACCCCGAATTTTTCACAAAATATTTAAAGGTACCCAATTTAGAGCCGTTACATAGATGTTTAACCCTTAAAAATTGGGACGGAGTGGGTTTCTGGGGGGGTTAAAATATATGTGACGCCCTCTGAGCGGGGACCCCTACATGTCACATACATATTAAAATACCATTTAGAGCCGGTCACATAGATGTAACCCTTTTAAAGGGGACTGTTTAGTGGTACCCTGGGGGGTTTTTTCAATTTTAAGTGACGGCCTCTGAGCGGTTACCTCTACATGTAAATACTTTTTAACGGTACCACGCCCGAGCGTTTTCATAGATTTTAACCTTTTCGGGGGGAGGCTGTGGGTTTGGGACCTGGGGGTTTTAAAAAAAGTGAACCCCCCCATGTGCCTTTACAGCCCCCCCTATAAAGGGGGGGGGGTAAATTTTAATGTGTATTCAGTGGGGTGTATGTTGGGACAAAAAAAAGGTTTAAAAACATATTACTTGTACCACATACAGCATTAAATGATGCAGTGGATGTGGGGTGTGTGTGTTTAAAAACCCAAATTACCCTTTCAGCCGTAACAGGGCCCCCCACGAAACCCGGGGGGACGTAAAATCCGTCCTCGCCGCCAGCGCCGCTCACAGGAGCGGCTCACTGAGCCACCAATGCTGTGAGTAACGGCACCCACTGCTCCCCCTCCCCTCGGTAATTGAAACACTGTGGGCGCCGCACTATGCAAGCAGCTGCAGGGAGGGGCGCAGCGGCGGCCACAGCACTCCTCCCTGCAGCTATTAAGCCAGTGCGGCGCCCCTCTCAGCTCTCTGGCCGGCCGCCCTGCCCGGGCTAGGGGCGACCCCTGTGTTTTGGTCGTTCGACCCCCGCCGGGGTCTCGACCCACAGGTTGAGAACCGCTGCCTAAAGCAGTACTTCTTCTTTATACCTGCCCCTTCACCCATTTTCCCCCCTAATTCTCTTGTGCCCCGCACCGTGCCCATACCTTTGTAACCTTTTCCCTTGAACCATTTCCTCTTAACCCTGTCCTTTCAACCTTACCTCTGTTACTCCTCCCCAAATATCTCCCTTGTCTTAACCCTATCATCCCTCTAATTATCCCACCCTTATTCCATTTGACCCATATCCATCCTCCCCATCATCCCTTTTTGCTCCTCTATTCATTACCTAAAAGCAATGGTGAAGCAGCATGCTCGTTTGACCAAACTACCTCTAGAACAATCATTAGCAGCACAGTGAATTAAACAATCATTACAGTTGCACTGTTGTCACCGCTTGGTGCTAGTACTAAGGTGAGGTGAGGGAATTAAGTTAGGAAGAGGGGGTAAATTTAGAGTCAAAGAGGGGTAAAGGGACCATAGGAATGTAGGTTAGGATAAATGGAGCAACAGGAGGCATTTAGGAGCTGAAGTAAAGGAATAGGAGAGTTAATAAGGGTGAGTTGGGGTAAATGGTGAAAAAGGTATGGGGTTAATTGATGAAAAGATAGGGGATAAGGTAAGGAAGGAGTGTTAAAAGTTGGGGTCGAGGTTAAAAGGTAAAAAATGGGGAAATGTAGAAAAAAAAGGATTAAGTGCAGGCAAGGAGATATGTAAATGATGGATTACAAACCAAGCTCAGCCAGGATTCGAACCCACAACCGCTTGGTTAGAAGGTGGTAACCTTACCCTCTTAGCCACAATATTCTCACATAGCATGGGGCTTTCTCGTTGGATCTTTGACCGGTCTGTGTAAGTCAATCTACTTGGAAGACTGAGATGTCAAGGGATAGGGGTGACAAGGCAAATGCTGGGAGGAAGTGCATAGGTAGGGGTTAACGAGTGGAGAGGGGTCAAGGGACAAAGTGTAAGTGTGGAGGGGAAGAAGGTAGAGACATGGGAACAAGGGATAAGGGTCAATGGGGAAAAAGGGCAATAGAGAAGAGGGGTTGAAACAGTGGAAGGGAAGGAGAGTGGAGATAGGGAAAACGTGGTAGTGGTGGGCTATCTAGAGACAGGGTGAATTTGGGTCGAGGGGAATAAGAGGGATGGGTGATAGAGGGTGGTGGGATAAATGGAGGGAAGGTAGGATTACGTCAAGGGAGATAGGTGGGAGGAGTAACAGATGTTATGTTCAAATGACAAGGATAAGAGGAAATGGGTCAAGGCAAATGCTGGGGGCAATTTTGAGGGACACAAGAGAATTAGGGGGATATGGAATTAAAAAGTGGGGGGGGGGCCCTGGAAAAAAAAATAGGCTAAAAGTTAAAGTTTTAAGCTTCCCCAAACCCCTTTTCTTTTTTCCCTTTTTTAACCCTTTTTCCCCCTTTCCATCTGTACTCCTTCCTCCTTTGTCAAACAGTTTTGACACCATGGGCGCCAGGTATTGTGGATCCTCTGGGCCATGAATGTTTATGGATAGGTATGGAACCCCATAAGATTGGGCAGGGAAAAACCCAGTCATACCCCCCGATGGGTCTACTCGTATGACAGCAAAGTTAGACAAGGGGCACTTGGGACGCAGATGACAAGTCCCCGGCAGGAACGGACTGGTACAAATTTCAGATACAGCAAAATTTAGATACAGGGAACATAGGGAACCACACAGTAGCCAGGCACTAAGGGGGAGTGTCAAAAAGTGGGTTTCCACGCCCGTTTTAGGCAAAACAATTTTGAAAGTGCGCCGAAATCCCGATGTTCCCCAAAAAAATGGGGTTTGGTAACTTGCATAGAAAACTTAATGGCCCTTTAAAAACGAATTGTGCCAAAAAAACGAATCGCGTCAAAAAAGGCGATTGGGGCGCCGCGGCACATAAAAATCGTTTTGAAATTTAAAGCTCCCCCGGGGGGATTGCCCGGGGGACATAAAAATATGTAATGCGCCCCAAGGAATTATAAGTTGCCCGGCCCCGGGTAAATGCCCTATTTTGGTGTACGACAGTTCATTTACAAAAAATAGGGGTCAAAAGGGACCAATAAAAGTGGGTTGAGTTTGGACTGTCGCCCCAGTGCTTAAACGTTAAGCAGTCTTCTACTTATAAGACTAGGACGTAAACAGGTATCAGAACGGCAGGTAACAGCAGAAACAGGAACACAGGAACAGGGAAAGGCAACAAGAAAACAGCAGGGGTAAACGTACGCAAGGACAAGAGGCAAAAAAACAGGTTTAAAAGCGGGAAAACAGAGGTTTGGAGCTAAAATGGGCATAAAATTTAAATGACTATGGAGCGGGGGCAGGAAGTTTTTTTTTTTTAAAACACTTTAGGTCAGAGGTCATGGAGAGGGCAATGGGGGTTGTCCCTTTAAAAACCAGACCAAAAGGTAGTGTTGACGTTAAAATCGACAAAGGAAATCGGGGACTTTTTTACGTTTATCGAAATTTTCCCATTCACCGGCAAATTAGGGAGAATCTGCCATAATTTTATTAACCAAACGTGCCATTTAATTTTTGGGGCCTTTTCCCGTCATTTTTTGGGGGCTAATTATTAACAGAGAAAAAGAGCAGGGAGAGCTTGGGGGGGAGAAGTCAAAGACTTTTGGGTGTGTAAAGGGTTTTTTCCAATTTGGGTGGAAAAAAACACATGAAACCCCGTTTTACATAGAACAGCCCTTCCTGTTTCAGCTCATTTCCTGTGTGTCATAAGACAGACGGTAGTCAGCTTCCCCTCAATATAGCTCACCACAGTTCCTTTGTTCACACAGAAACTATGTTTTTAGCGTGAACATTAAAAAAGGGTGGATTAAGAATTCAGTTTTTAGTTAGTTAGGCTGAACTTGAAAGAAGCACACAGCCCAGGGGGGGGGGGGAAGCGGGGGGGGTGGGAGGTGCGGGCGAACACAGAAGACGGCAGGCTTTTAAAAGGGAGAGTGTATATGTGCATCCAACTTTTTGACCCTGCTTTGAAGTGGCTTTTATTCCCATTTTTTGCCATTTTTTGGGAAATAGACCTTATTAGGAACAAAATTTTTTCTAGTAACTGCAGGGTATTTGTAGGTGCAAAACCCACCTTTTATTACCACACATTTAAAAAGGGTTTTTTTTCACTTTGGCCACCCATTTGTTCAAAGACCCACTTTGTACTTACAAAGGATAAGAACTTTTTGTATTCACCGCAGGTTTTTTTTTTTCATGGGGTCAAAAACCACCTATTTTTATCAGACAAAATTTTTAATTAGGGTTTTTTTTCCCTTTTGGCGCAGTCCATTTGTTCAAAGACCCCTTAAATTTTTTTTAAAAATCAGAACTTTTCTAGTTTTTTCTTTTTGTATTCAAAAGGTAAAAACCACCTTTAATCCGTACACAATTTTAATTATTTTTTTTTCATTTTGGGCGCGGGCCCTTTTTTTTCAAAGACCCAACTTGTACTTACTTTAGGATACAAAATTTGCTATTAATTGCAGGTGTATTTCAAGGTGCAAAACCCCCCTTTTATTACCCTTTTTTATTTAAAATTTTTTTTGGGTATTTTTTTATTTTGGTGCGGCCCAGTTATGTTCAAATAGCCATTTTGTATTTAAAATTTGGTACAGAAATTTCGTAGTTCTGTTGGTGTATTTCATTGGTGAAAAAACCACCGTTGTTTACCATAACTTTTAAATAGCTGATTGCCTGTTGGGGCCCTATTTTTTTCAATACCACTTGTCGACAATTCATAGAAAAATTTTTTTAGCAACTGTTTTCTTTTTCAGCTGCAAAAAAATGCAATTTCCACCGGGTTTAAATTTGAAAGTTTTTTTTGCGCTTGGTGATCTCATTTTTCGCAGATAACACACTTTTATATATTTTGTTGAAAACTACATTTCCCTTTCCCACTGGGCATTTTTAAATCCCCGGGACTAAGAAAACACTGTTTTTTGTCTTTTGGTCTTCCACTAGCCACATTTTACAGGGATTTGCTAAAACATTTCAGTTTCTAACCAGTTGTGTAGAAAAATTTGAGGGGATTTAAGAATACTGTGATTTGCCCCTCTTTTAAAAGAACTGTCAAAAACTCTTTCCCTACCCTTTTTTTTTTTTTTACAGAGTACTTTACTTCAACAGAACCGATATAATAATACAATTGGCACCGCCCAGCGGCAGGCCCGATAAATAAAATGACAGAATAAAAACTTAAAAACTTTTTATAACAGAAAAAATGCAAACCAGCAACCACAAGGGTTAAAGCACCCATCCAGTGCCCCTGAATGCCATGTGGGTTCCTGGGGGAGACATATCCTGACCCATTTTCCCCCCTCCAAATGCCATCTACTTGGTCCCTTTTGGCCTCAGGATCCTGGCTGGGGGCTGGAAAACTGAGGTGTAGGTGTCCTTGGTCAGAGGGCAGAATCTCCTGGTGTGGGCCTGGTCCCCTGATGTCCCACACTGGGGGCAGGTGTACCTGCTCAGAATTGGGCACGCCACCTTTACAGTCAAGTACTTCAGGCTGTGGGCAGTGTAGAAGCTGCAGGCCTCCCCATTGTGCTTGCAGAAGGAGCAGTGGGTAAAGTCAGAGTCCCACTTGGAGGGGTCAGGGTCGCTCGGTTTGGGTCCTGGGGCTTCAGGTGGCAGGGGGTGACTTCTGTCCCTCTTGTCTCTGTGGTAGACATCTTTTGCTGGAGCTGGCTTGGCAGGTATCTGGCCTGGGGGTAAGGTGCCAGGATCTTCAGATGCTCCTTGGCTGCTGGCACCATCGTGGTTGCTCCTCAGATTGGCATGGAGGGTGGAATTGAGGCCCAGGTAATCTCTCCACATGTCAAAAGTCATCCTGGATCTTGTCTGCTGCTCTGGTGTCCCTTCCATACCTTCTTCAATTTTTATTTTTCTGAACATGGAGCGAAATGCAGGTGGTAAGCGAGCAAAGAGGGGTGTAGGAGGTAGAGGTACGAGAGAAGGTGCTCCTTCCAGTGCTGGCGACAACACGCAAGCCAGCGGATCATCGGTTGCAGGACCGTCAGGCTGTGGCCCAGGACAGGTATAGTCAATGTCCAGTTCAACTAAATTGGTGGTTCAAAGACTCCTTTCTCCGGCACTTTTTTAATCTGGGAGTCATGCAGGTTTGGGGCTCATGCTGTGGTCCAGGACAGGTATAGTCAATGTCCAGTGAAACTAAAATGGTGGTTGAAAGACTCCTTTTTCCGTCACTTTTTAATCTGTGGGTCATGTAGATTTAAGGGTCATGCTGCGGTCCAGGACAGGGATAGTCAATGTGCAGTTCAACTAAAATGGTGGTTCAAGTAATACTGCCTTCTGGCACTTTTTAATTTGTGGGTCATGCAGGTTTAAGGGTCATGCTGTGGTACAAGACAGGGATAGTGAATGGTCTGTGACTTTTTTTCTGTGACTTTAATAACATAAGTGTGTTGCCTAAGATGTAGCACGTATCCATTTTATTGTTGTGGATGTTAATTCCAGCTTCTCCAGCCCTGTTTGGGTGTAAGAATGAAGGTGTTGTTCCTCTCCCATAGACTTTAATGGTCATCGACGATAATCTATTATCGACTATCGGAAATCGTCTTGATAATTGACGATATCGACTATCAACCCGATGACGATAGTCGATGTTTTCGCTCATCACTACCAACGAGCCTGCGCGTGCCCTAGGGAGTGCGTGCAGACACTGACAGGAACGTGGGCAGGATCAGGAGCGAGGGCAGGAGAGTATACAAACACAAGGGACACAAAAGGAACCGGGACAGAATCAGGAACACAGCAGGGACACGGACATGTCCGTGACCCAGAATGTGGACTGCGGCATGGACATTGACTGTACCCCCCCCCCCCCTTAAGCCCCCTGCTTCTCCTCCAAATAAACAGAAAGGAAATCCCACATAGGTCAGGGACCCAAAACTTCTCCAGGGGCACCCGATAAGTTTAACCTCTGTTTTCCAAGGTTTTCTAAGAGATGCTGTCCTGGACTATCTCACTGAAAATAAATGTATAACGCCGTTCCAGCATGGAATCTCATCAGCTTCTATGAGGAAGTTAGTACTAGACTGGATCAGGGTGAGACATTGGATGTTATATATTTAGATTTTTCTAAAGCATTTGATACTGTGCCACATAACAGGTTGGTAAGCAAAATTAGAATGTTTGGACTGGGGGAAAATGTGTGCAAGTGGGTAAGCAAATGGCTTAGTGAAAGAAAACAAAGGGTGGTAATTAACGGTACATACTCCGATTGGATCCCTGTTACTAGTGGGGTACCACAGGGTTCAGTACTGGGCCTTATCCTCTTTAATATTTTCATTAATGATCTTACACATGGATTGCACAGTAGAATGTTGATCTTTGCAGATGATACGAAGCTCTGTAATGTAATAAACACAATAGAGGATAATGTGTTATTTCAAAGGGATCTGGATAAGTTGGAGGCCTGGGCAGAGAAATGGCAGATGAGGTTTAACACAGGTTATGCACATGGGGAGGAAAAATCCATTACATGATTACATGTTAAATGGAAAAACGCTGGATAAAAGTGACATGGAGAAGGACTTGGAAATCCTGGGGGACAGTAAACTTAACTGTAGCAGCCAGTGTTAGGCAGCAGCTGCCAAGGCAAATAGGATTATGGGGTGCATTAAAAGGGGCATAGAGGCACATGATGGGGACATTATTTAAGTCACTGGTTAGACCAAACATGGAATATTGTGTACAGTTTTGGGCAGCGCTGCACAGGAAAGACATTGTAGAGCTTGAACAGGTTCAAAGGTGGACAACGAAAATAATAAAAGGACTGGGTGGACTGCAATACCCAGAAAGATTGATGCAAGATAGGGTTATTTATTTTTAAGAAAAGACAGCTTGGTGGGGAACTTAATAAATATTTTTAAAATATATAAAAGTCACTATAGAGAACGACTCTCAAGATCTATTATTCCAGGACTGTATCAAGAACAAGGGGACATCCTTCTATGTCTTGAGGAAAGAAAGTTTTCTATAAAAAATAGAAAGGGATTCATTACTGTAGTTAGAGCGAGTGAGACTGTGGAACTCCTCTGCCCACAGAGCGGAAATTTTACATAGTGAAATATCAATAACAGAGTTCGAAAAAGGGATTAGAACAGAGTGCATATCTGGAGCGTAATAATATAACAATATATAGTGATTAGGACATTCCGGTGGAGAACGGAGGTACGTTGATCCTAGGATGTTAAGGTGATCGCCAGATTGTGAGTCAGGAATGGATTATTTCCCCCTAAAAGTAGGAGGGACAATTGGCTTCTAACCCAGGGGTGGTTCAATGGGGGTATTTGCCTTCCGCTGGATCAACATCTTTAGCAAAATAGGGCTGAACTGGATGAACTTGTCTGCGTCTTGGTTTTTTCAGGTTTTACAAACTATAGGAACTAAGTAACCCCAAAAACCTCACAAATGTCACGGGTGGGGGGGCCAGCACCCGCCCGACCCGGGTCTGCAGGGACACACGTGGGTGCCCCGCACGAGCGGAGACGCCGCCGCCCGCAAGTCGGGCGTGCCTGGGCACGCTCATAGACCTGCCCCGGGTCGCCCGCCTACTTACCTTGCCGCGGCTCCCGCCTAGCTGGCTGCTGCCAGTCTCCCGGCCGCGCACGTCCCGGCGGCTCCGCTAGGGCGTGCACATCGGACGCCGGCACTACATGAGAATGTTTAAAGTCCAGAAGCAGCGGTAATTGGGGTATTGCCGGTCACTGCCCTTCGGATATATAACGCCTGCCACATCCAGAGTGCGTTGTGCCGGATTTAGCCTATAGAGAAAGCTGTTCCTAGACCTTGTTCAGATTTAACCCGGTACCCGTACCAATTCTGCCGAGGACCGTTCCTGCGACCACGAATCTTGCCCTGCCCTGCCCTGAGGACCCTTGGCCTGCCCTGTCCACGACGCACGAACCAAAGCCGCCTGTCCTGACCCATCAACCGCTGATCCCCGACTACAACGAGCCTGCCTGACGATTTTAGTACCACGCTACACTGCGGCTGCCGTCCGCAAGCAAGTCACAGTCAGGGTAGCGACCTGGTAGACTCCCGCGCCGCGCAAGTCCATCCTCTTTTCGGAGGGCTCTGGTGAAAACTGGGACCTACTAAGAATCCGCTCGCCTGCGTGCTTACTCCAACGCTTGCGACGGTCCAGAGGAATCCACTATCATCCGACCGTGACAGAAAGATCCGGCCATGGATCCGCCAAGAATGCCTCTGCTGCCGACGCTGACCTCCACCACCATTGTGGCTCAGTCAGTCGCCAACAATCAGCTCAGCACCCCAGCAACTTCATCCATCACTCCGCCATGATGCAAAGTCCTAGGCCACTCAGCAGCAGCAACCCGCTCCCGTGGCTCCCGCTGCTCCTTCGGTTCCGCTCCGACCGCTGGCCCACGTGCTCCGTCTGTCGAGATACCGTCCAAAGTTCGATGGGGACCCAAGGCCTTGGCCGGTCACGGCGTCAATGGCTTTATCAACCAATGCTCCTGGTGCATATCGGTGAATTAGACTGGGCAACGAAATTTCCTACCGAACAGAGGACAAAAGGTGGCGTTCGTGGGGCTTCAGGCCGGGGGCGCCAGAGGGCCTTCTCTCCCGGGAAAGCGTAGCTGGCCTGAGGCTACGGGCCCCCCTCTGGGACAGGACGACCCAATCACTGCCCAACCTGGCTACATTCCTCAACGCGTGTGAGTTCAGGAGTGTTCATCCGAGAGGAACCTGCCGGGCTTCTTCTGCCGAGACCGCCTTCGGAGCAAAAGCCAGCGCAAAGGGGGACTCATCTGTAGGCGATTACTCCAATGTTTCACGTGTCGCACTTTGGCTTCCAAGTAAGTCATGGAAAGAAGCGGCGGTATGACCTGCCCCCTTACAAGAAGGGTTGGCCTCTCCAGACCGCATCAAAAGATGCCCTAACGGCTCCTACCGTGAACTCCCGATCATGCCTTGAGTTGACCTTATCTCCCTGGCCACGGTCGGATTACATCCGGTTCTCGGAACTCCGCCATGCGGGAAGGAACTCCGGCAAGGAACGAGTAACAGGCTGGAGAACCCCCGCAGTCTCCCCTCGATGTGCTACCAGTATGAGCCAACGGCCGCCACATTGCCCGACTTGCCCGCCTGCAGCGGAGGAGGTCCACGGAACAGGATAGAATTCCCACCTTCTGCGCTGGCGCTAATCCATAAGACTTGAGGATAACTTTGTTACCTGTGACTGTTGGCAGTTCAGACCATTTCCACAGATCCGGCCCACTGCGCCCTCGAGCGTCCGACGGAAGACGGGCGCACCTAGTGGGACTTGGGAGTTACTGTGTCCTACCAAGTAGGGGGTTCTGCACAAGGAGAGGACACACTGTAGGCGTTTTATCATGCAAGCCCAGGCCCCGTTCTTCCTTGTCCATTCTCCTGGGTCTCCCGTGGCCTGAGCAAGCGGGCCTTTTTCGGATGCTTCCCGTTGCTCGGGACTGGCGGCAGATGGGTGAAGTCTTGATTTGGGGTTCGGGAGTGTCAATCTCAGCATGTCTTTGGGTGGCACTCGCCGCCCGGTGCTTAACCGCTTCTCCTGTGCCGTCTAAGCCTCTGGCGGGCCTGCCAGCACCATAACAAGCCCTTTTGGCAGGTACGTCCTTCCTCCCGAGAAGCCAAGCTGAGGGACCGGTTGCCAGCCACCAAAAAAAAAAAGGTACCGCGGGCATGTGATGACGGTCCCCATTGATCATTCTGCCCGGACTCTTCCTCCGATGGGGCAGGGGGTTTAGCCCCCTGTCTGGAACCTAGAACCTATGGCTCGATGTATACGGCGCCTAACGGATCAAGGAGAATCTCCAGAAGGGGGTTTCATTCGCAAGTCCCACCTCTCCAATCTGGGACCAGTGTTCTTTTTCGTGGGCTAGCACAAAGGCGACGGTGACCCTACCGTCCTGCGCGCGTAAACATTCGAGGCCTCAACAAGATCGACTGTTAAGAACCAGCTGATTCTCTGCCCCTGATCCATGGAGCTTTAGTGACGGCGGGCAGACGAGGCTGCCAAATTTTGCGAACTGCGAACTGGAGACCTGCGAGGGGCTTATAACCTCATACTGATACGTGAGGGGTGAAGAACTGGAAGACCGCCTTCAACACTCACGACGGGCACTTCGGCAGGAACCTTGAGTCATTGGCGCCGCCTGCTCGGTCTGGCAGAGAAGACTCCAGGCAATGCCCCGCCAGCTGCGCAATTGAATTTTGTCAATGACTTCTTACCGGGACCGTCCTGTACACGTGCATGGGTTGTCTACCTGGACATGACCATTCTGGGCGTTCTAACCACCCGACCTTGAATCCCATCAAGTTCAGCGGTGGCTACGCACAGGTCGCTCGAGATCGTCTAAGGGCAAACCGCCTCGTCAGTGCCAAGCACGGGAATGTGCTGTCTCCATCAGCAGAGCCTTTCCATCTCCTCGGCCACCGGACATCAATTCCCAGTACATGGGCCTGCAGATGACCCCGCTGAAGTTGTCTGCCGTTCCTTACAGTGGCCGGGGCGCCCGCGAGGGTCTCTGCGATGCCATATAAGACGATTTTCCTGGGGTACGCGCAATTGATTACAGCAATTTATGACCACATGTTCCATCCTCGCTCTGTATCTCCCATAGGATCACTGACCAAGAGAAGAACGCCAACCAACAGCCTCTCGGCCACCAGCGGCGTAGAGGCAAGGAGCCATGACACCAAGGAGTAAAGTCTGCCTTTCGCCACTGCACGTCACTGTGCTTCATCTAATCCGCCAGATACAGGAGAAAACCCGTTTTTTTCCACGAGGGTCGATGCCTCCCTCGGAGGGGCACACGGACTGTACTCACTCCCCAGAAATAGCCCAAAGGCAAGACAGCCCTCGAGCTTAGCGTTTTTTTTCTCTCAAAAAGTTAATTCCTCTGCAAGAAAGGAAATTACCATCTAGAACAGCGACACCGGGAGTTAACTGGGCAATCAAGCTGGCCCAGGAGGAGTGGCGTATCGCACGGGTCTTGGAGGGGGTCTCGTCCAACGCCCAGTCCAGGCATTATCGGCCGCCCCAAAAACTGTTATATCATCCAGACAGCTCAAACCTTTTAGGAGTCCAACGCCGCTGCTGGTTGGTTCCCTCTTCTTTACCGATTTAAATTTGTGCTCATTCAGGATTCTATGTTCGCTCCTATGGAACGAAATCTGGTCAAGGCCGACGCACTCCAATCCGTGACTTCGGGTATGTTACAGTGGACGAGTCCACTCCACGGCACTATTATGCCCTCCAGACTGCTCATGCTCTGCCACGCCTGTCTAGAGTCCTCACGGCAACATATGCCTCGCGGGCAAGACATACCGTTTCATCCGAGGCCTTCGTAACGAGGATACTGTCAAGGGGGCATTGCTCCCGGTATGGGGCTGGGCACCCAGGAGAGGGGCAGAGGACCTGGCTCCCTCATGAGCTTTTCGGTTTTTACGAGCTGGTGGCGGGTCTAGTCCCAAGGATGATTCGCGGTGAGTTCGTGGGAGTCCTGAGAGCTTCCTGTGCCCGAAACAAGTCCCCTCAGCTCAAACGAGAGTCATGACTCGCTTCCACTAGCGATACCCACTGTCCTTGGACCCATGTGGCCAATGGGATTGTTATACACGAGGATCTCCCCCCTTCCCTCTTAGGTAACACCGATGGATCTGGAGGTTACAGACCATTTTTTCAAAAATGTCTCACTTTATATACCTCTGTCCAGGGGCCTACTCTCAGCCCGTCGTGCCTTGGCGGGGGCCAGTCCCTGATTTTTTCTACATATTTCCGGCTGCAGATGGCTTCACCTCGGCACAATAGTTCGGGATCGGGGCTGTTCATAATTTGTCTCTCAGATTCTGGCGGCTCGACCTCTTGCAGCCACTACCAAGTGAAACAACAGGACTTTGACGTTCGGCCTAAGGTCCACCCCCAGTCCAATGGGCAGGGTAGAGAGAGTTAACGGCCAGGACCCTTAGGGGCTGCTACCTTTCGCCATATTATTGGTCCACTGCGCGCCAGGCATGCATTGGGTCCAGAGTGTTGCCGCTGGCCGAGTATTCCTACTGACTCCGAGGAGGGAGACTCAGGGGGGGATAGGGAGGTACTGCCGGAGCTTGCACCCTTTTCCTTTATTCTGTCGTAGCTGGGCGACATACCCCCGGGAGCCACCCCTGTCCCTTTCTGTGCCCTCAGAGGTCCCAGCCGTGGAGGAGCTGGTCAGACCTGACAGCTATCTGGAAGCAAATTGCCAGCCCATTCTCCTACTCCAGGGCTTCCGCCCGGTCACCAAGGCACAAGGCTGACAAAAAGCGAAGACACCACGCAGATCTTCCTTCCCGCTGGTGTGACAAGGTGTGTGTGGTCGGCCTACGGATATATCCGTTACAAGGTTCCCACGGACTATAAACGAATCCGTAGGGGTCCCCCTGGGGGAGGGGGTTTTTTCACGGGGGGGAGGGTGCGTGGGGTGGAGTGGGTGTGTGAGGGGCCGAGAGTGTATTGGGGGTCTCCTTGGGCCCATTCTACGTGGGGTGCTTGAAAGCGCATTAATCCAGTGGATACAAGCTCCGCCTTCCTGCCAGACTATGAGGGGGTTCGCCTGAACTCCTTCCATTCCTCTCTGCTAAAACCGGTGTTCACCCTAAACCTCGCTTCTCTCGGGTACGTTGCTCTCTCCCGGACTCCTGAAGGCCGATGCCACCAATGTCTTTACGGTGAAAGGAGATTCTAGAATCTGAAGACTGTCAGGGGAGGGAAGCGTTTATTTCCTCATTGACTGGAGGTGGGTTCGGGGCCCGCGACAGAAAGGACCGTGGGCGAGCAGAGGACCATATTCTGGAGGACTGGCGTAAACATCAATCAGAATTCCTTAAGCCAAAAGAGGGGAGGTCCGAAGGGGAGGGGGGGTACTTGATCCACGGGAGAGGCCTGCACCTCCCGGGTCCCGGTGTTGCGGGCACACCCGTAGGTCCCCGGCACGAGCGGCGCCGCCGGCCGCGCATGTCGTGCGGTGGGCATGCTCACCCTGCCGGGGGGGGCCAACCCCTATTTACCCCCCGCGCTCCTGCTGCGCTCCAGTCTCGGGGGCAGTCGTGCTCCTAGGGCGCGCGCGCGCCGGGCCTGTAAAATTTTTAAAAGGGCCAGTGCCCCGGTAATTTGGGGGTTTTGCCGGTCACTCCCCTTATTTAAGCCTCCCCCTTTCCCTGAGTTTTGTCCCGGATCTTTAGTGCCATTTAGCCTATAGAAAAAAGCGTTCCTAGCCTTTTTCTGATTTACCTTTGTACCGTACATTTGCTTCCGTTCCTCGACCACGAATCTTGCCACCTGCCCTGACCTTCTGCCTGTCCACGACCACAAACCATAGCCGCCTGTCCTGACCTCCTGCCTGTCCCCGATTACGAGCCTGTCTGACGATTTTATACCACTCTACACCTCGGCTGGCTCCGCAAGCAAGTCACGTCAGGGGTAGCAACCTGGTAGACTCCTGCCGCAGCAAGTCCATCCCGCTTTGCGGCGGGCTCTGGTGAAAACCGGGACCTACTTAGATTACGCTCCCTGGCGTGGCTTACGCCATCACTTGCGGCGGTCCAGAGGATCCACTATCTCCGACTGTTATACCAACTACAGGCTTAGTGATAGTCAGTACCGGGAACACTTAGAAAAGGAGGTGCAAGGGAGGAAAAACTAGGGCACTAGGCAGGGAGGGTGGGGCTCAGAACTAGACTATAAGCCAGGCAGTTACAGAAGCTCTGGTCAGGACCATGAGCCAGTGGGTACAGAAGCTCTGGGGGAGACCATGAGCCAGTGGGTACAGAAGCTCTGGTCGAGACCATGAGCCAGCGGTTACAGAAGCTCTGGTCGAGACCATGAGCCAGCGGGTACAGAAGCTCTGGACGAGACCATGAGCCAGGGGGTACAGAAGCTCTGGGCAAGACCATGAGCCAGTGAGTACAGAAGCTCTGGGTGAATTATGCGCCGGCGGGTACACAAGCTCTAGGTGAACCATGGGCCCGAAGCTCTGGGCAAGACCATGAGCAAGCGGGGACAGAAGCTCTGGGCAAGACCATGAGCCAGGGGGTACAGAAGCCCCGGGTGAGACCATGAGCCAGCGGGTACAGAAGCTCTGGGTGAGACCATGAGCCAATGAGTATAGAAGCTCTGGACGAGACAGCGTACAGCAAAAACATAGATAAAGGTAGGTAACTAGAACAGCAGCCAGGATACTACAGGGTTAAACATTAGACTAGAAGCTGGGCCCTAGGCAAATAGCCAACTGGCATGACAGCAGGTAGAAGCAGAATCAGGTACACAGGTATCAGGTTCACAGGATGGCAGATAACAGCAGAATCAGGAACCCGGGTATCAGGCAGACATGACAGCAGGCAACAACAGGGCTAAACGTACGCAGGACAGAGAGGCATAACGGCAGGAAACAGAGGTCAGGAGCTTAGATGGACAGTCAATGAACTGATCCTAGAGCTGAGGCAGGAAGTTCCTTAACTCACAGGAGGTTGTAGGTCATTGGACAGGTACTTGGGACACTGTCCCTTTAGCTCCAAACCAGCAAGCATGCACACACCCTAAGGAGTGCATGCAGGTACAGACAGGAACGCGAGCTGTAGCAGGAGCGAGGACAAGTGAGTATACAGCAACAAGAGACACGGCAGGGACTGGGATATAAACAGGAACGCAGCAGGGACACGACCATGTCCGTGGCCCAGAACGTGGACTGCGGCATGGATCGTGACATTCATATATAGCTTTCAAGCGTACTGGATTAAGGACAGGCCCAAATAGCGTGCAATTACCAGATGTCAACTTAAAAAGACTTCAAAACAGCAAACTGCAATAAATTTAACAGCACTCAATGCTGCAAATCATAAGTAATACTTTACCAGTACATTAAAAACACTTCCACTCAAAGTGTACTTTAATTCTTCATTCAAAGACTTAGAATGCTTTATTGATGACATATAGTAAGACTCCATAATGGACCATAACAGTCTGGTGTATTTTACCCTCTACAAAAGGTTGTTGCCGATTTGTCTATTCAAGCAAGTAAAGAGGATCATTACGCCCCAAATCCCCATTAACAGAAAAATCAATGTCTAACAGATTTAGGCAGATAGGCTATATAGGGTCTGTATTGAAAGAAGTTTAAAATCCTGTAGGGGGTGGCCTTAAAAGATCGCATTTTCCGCATAGTGTTCTGCAGCAGTGATTTCCCAAAGGTATGGGTTACCAAGTTGCTGCCTGTCGTGGGAAGGTCAGCAGTCTGGAAAGGGAAAAACCAGGAGTTAATTCTAGGGGGTAATTAGGAGGTTGCTCAGTGGAGGTCTGTAAATAGCTGGTTTCAGTATCCCAGGGGGGGGGGTGGCTCACAGTAGTGGAGGAGTTGCGGGCCCTTTGTCAGGGGGTTTCCCTAAATTTCTTCCCCCTGGCTTGAGAGAAGCCAGGCCCAAGGTTTATTGTACTTTTGTAAATACATGTTTGGGGGGGTGGGTGGTAGCCCCGACCACTGTAGAGAGGGATCTTTTTAGTTTATTATGGGGGAGGCCTGGATTTTTTTTTGTGTATATTTTTTCCTGTGTTGGAGAATAAAGCGGGGGGGAACCAGATTTAAGAAAAAACCTGTGTGCCTGCTGTTCTTTTTTCCAAAGCGGCGCCCCAGGAGCGGTGTTCCCCGGGCCCGGGGCCCAAGAGGCGGCCCGAACACGAGTGAACCTTTCATAGGGGAAAAGGGGGGGAACCCGGGAGGGTAACTAATGTGGCGCGAGAATTGGTGATGGGGGTGGCACATTTAAAATGGGCAAAGAGTGCTGAAAGGGGATGGTGAATTTTGCACAGGGGGAGGTGCGGGGTTAATTTAAAAGGGGGCCAACGAAAAAACCCTACGGGTTCTGGAAAATGGTGCTTTGGGAAAGGGATGGTTTGTATCCTACAAAGCTGCAAGGATTGCTCACCCTTTTTGAAAAGGGCCGGGGAAACCCCCCCCCCCCCAAAGCACAGGGACTTGTGTTTGTGGAAAGAGATGGTGCTGTTGAACTTTTACCCTGGGGAAGCATGGGTGCAGGAAAAGAAACCCAAAAAGTCTGGGGGGGGGGGAGGGCGGTATGTGTGAGTTAGTGCCCCCTGGGCCCACCCGACAAGCGCACCAGGGACCTAAAACCAAAAATTTTTGGTGGGGGGGGGGTCATGGTTTGTTAGTGCCCCCCAGGACCCCCCAGCAAGCTGTACCCCCCTACTTTAACAACCAAAGCCCAGGGGGGCAAGGAAAAGTCAAAAAGAAAACTGGTTTTGTTGTTCCCGGAGCAACCCATCTTTCCCGCAGAAGGGGCTGGTTTGGGCCGTTGAGAAACTGCTAGTAAGGACCTGATAATAGGGGGGGGGGATAAAAACACGCCCGGTGAGATGGATAAAGGTAACCCAGCTCAAAGTGGTCTCGGCAGTGTTCTTTTTTGAAAGCCGACCAAAAAAGCTAGAAAAAAACGGTGCCCTCTTTGTGAGACTGTTTTTGGGGATGTCAGTCATAGATTTAAAGTTGTGAGGGATGGTATGGAGTTCATATTGGGCAGAGACTTTCCCCATTTTGGGCATTGTGGGAGGAAAAGCGGAGGGAATAGCGAAGGGGACCCCTCTTCTGGTCTTTCCCCACCCGGAGGTGTTGTGCCACTACCAAAGAGGGGGAGTCCCAAAATTGTCACCGACTAAAGCCCCTAAGAATAGGGTGGGCGAATCCCCCCGATTAACAGTCTAATCCCAAAAGGACGTGATAAAAGTACCCCCCCGATAAATGGAGTCCCTAAGTTGCCTGCTGTGTTTGTTAAAAGGGCAACCAACTTCATCCAAGGGAACCGCTGCCACGGGGAAGAAGAGGGAGTCCAGCGGGGACCCCCCACAGCAGAGGGGTGTTATTACGTTTTCTATGGGGAACCCAGAAGTCACACCCCAGACCCGGAGTTCAGGTGGGTGGAAATCCCACTTTTGATGGGATGTCCCCAAAGTTGTTCCAAAAAGGTCCGGGGAATTGTCCAAGCGGGGACCAAATGGAAGGGGGGTAAGACTTTTCCCCGTTACTAATGACACATAAAGGGACACTGTTAAGTAAAAATAAATTTTTTGTGAGAAGCCCCAGGAAGCAGTTGCGGATGTTGGGGGGGGGACGGGGTTTCAAGTTGATGGTAAATGTATTGATGAGTTTGTCTTTAAAAATTTTATTTTTGTGAAAAAATGCTCTGTTAAACAGAGGGGGCCAGAAAGCAGTCAGAGTCTTTTGCACCTGTTGCCCGCAGGGGATGTGAAGGAAACCTCCGACATGACTGGGAGTAAGTAGTTAGAAAGGGGTAATGAGAGAAGTGCCCCGGGAAAGGGTCCCTGGGCAATAATGAAATTTGTGTAAAAGGGGAACAAATTTTTGGAATGAAAACCCGCTGGAAAAACTAGAAAGTATGCCCTAGAGGTCGGGGGGGTAAAAGCGCTCGGGGGTACTGTGAGGAGTGGTCCTGTGGAGATGGTAAAGGAGAAAAGGGTTAACACGTCATTCCCGGGGAGTAAAGGGGGTTGCCAGAGCAACAAAGGATCAAAAGCCTTCCGTTGGGGAAAGTCATGGTATGGGAAAGCCCCCGTTGTAAGTGAAGCAACCTGGGTTCAGATGGAATGGGGCTACCCGGACCAGACGCACTGTGTGAACGTGAGTGTAAAGTTCAAATTGCAGAGGCCCCGTGGTGTGGTGGACAACAGTACAAGTGTGCAGGTAATGTAGGGGCCTGTGGTTTTTGTCCATAGCGCAGACTCAGTAAGCTGGGTAGACCCATGTAAATAGCAGCTTTTGCAGAAAAAGGCTAGTTATTCCCTTTAGGGATATGGGTCCGAGTGTAGTGCAGAAGTTAGAGTCCTGGAAAGTGATGGCCATGTCGAAAAAGGTGTTTTGTTTGTGAAACCAATGTCGTCTCTTAGCAACAAGTGTCTTTGTATAGGGGTCTAGAAAAGGGGAAAGTGTTTTCAAGAGCTCACCCCGAAAAGGGGGTGCATGATAGGGGAAAAGGCTTGAGACAGAATGTGGTTTCCCCCCCTGTAGTGTGAAGTAATTGGGGTCCAGGTGATAAAAGTATCCCCCAAACAGGACCATAGAATGAGAAACCCCGGGTGGAGAAGGTATGAACCAGGTAAAGTGTCCGTTTTGACTTAAAAGGTACCAGATGGCTTTATGCATGCCCGGGAGGAGAGGTTTGACAGACATGGAGTTCTCTATGGTAAGGGCAGGGGAAAGTTGAGGAAGAACCTCCCCATTGGGACTGTCGACACAGCAGGGGAAAATTGTGCTCAAGCCTAGTGGTACGAGGAAAAAGGGAAGTAAAGATAGTTGTGAGATGACAGATAACGCAGTGAAGATTGAGATAGGCAGTAAGGGGACCGGTTCCCTTGGGAGGGAGCGGGGATATCCCCCAGCAAGGAGAAATCAAAAATGCTTGGAGATGATCAGTCAGACAGTTTGAACCAGGTCCCCAGGAAAGGGATTCTGTCCTCCCACCCGAGGGTCTCAAAACCAGGTAACTGAGTTTGTTTTGGGGCAGGGCTGCACTCAGGGTTTTGAGATGCAAAGGCGGGGGCTCTAAGTTACAGAGCGGGGTTACTATAGGCCGCTAGAGGAAAGTGCACCTGTGAGTAGGGAAGTGGGTCAAATTTAAAGGGGTTGGGGGTATCCCTGTGATGGTAGGGGGGAGGACCCAAAGGGGTTTTTATGGGGAAGTCTAGGCCCCCGGGGGGTCCTGAGATCGAACTACAAAACTGAAGTGTCGGTGAGGAAAAATGTATGGGAATTTTTCAGGTTATGGTGAGGCCTGATGGGTCTTTTGTAGAAACAGTAGGGGCGGAAAGGAAAGGGGCTTTACCCGTGGTGGGGGTGGGATTTTTTAGGATAGTCGCTGAGTTGTAGTTTGCAAAGACAAGCTCAGCTTATTGGGTTGGGAAAAAAGGGAAAAGGGTTGTGACCTGGCGGTTGCCCAAAATAGCGAGGGGTGGGAACCTGCGGTAGATCGGGATATGGACTCCCGGGTCTTAGCATTGAAAATGAGGGAAAGAGGGTTAAAAGGGGCAAGTTGTAGAAGCTCAGAGAGAACCAGTGTGTTGTCAACCAGGGCCAGGAAAAAAGAGGGAAGCATAACCCCGGTTAGGGGGGCGTTGTCCTTAGCAAAAGGTTACAACAAGGTGTTAATGGGATGAGCAGCAATTCAAGGTAGCTGGGAAAAAAAAGGATAAGTAGGTGGTTGGTGGAAAATCCTGTACCCACTCTGTGGAAAAATACTGTGTCCCCCCCAAAGTAAACCGCGCTGAGTGTCTGCAGGGGGGGATACCCCCGAATAGGTCTTTGACCCCGGAGGAAAGGTTTTGCAAGTGAAAGGCCTCGGCTTTATAAAGGGGAGGGGTATTGGCGGTGCGCCCTTGGATCGCATTTCTCCGCCACTAGATTTCTGCAGCAGTAGTTCCCAAAAGGGATGGGTTTCAAATTGTGCCTGTCAGTGAGGAAGGTCAGCAGTTGGGAAAAGGGGGAAACCCGGAGTTAATTCGGTGGTAATTAGGGGTTGTCAGCTGGAGGTTGTTAAAAAGCCCCGGGCTTGTTTACCAGGGGGGGGGGCGTGGCTCCAGTCGGGAGGAGTGTGCAGGCCCCTTTTTCCAGGAGGTATCCTGAATTCTTCCCCCTAGGGTTGAGGGGGGAAGCCCGGCCCAAAGGGTATTTGTACAGTGTGAGTACTGTTTTTGGGGTGGGTGGTGACCCAGACCATGTAAGAGGGACTTCTGTAGTTTAGTTGTGGGGTGGACGGCCTAGGATTAATTTTGTTTGCTGTATATGTTTCCTGTGTTGGAGAATAAAGCTGGCGGAAGCCAGATTTAATGAGAAACCTGTGTCGACCTGCTGTTCCGTTTACCAAAGCGGCGATCCCAGAGAGCGAGAGTGTCCCCCAGGCCGGGCCAAGATGGCGGCTGAATACGAGTGAACGCTTACACTCCTTAACTACTGCCCACAGTCTTTTGACAGCGGGCATTTCAGGTCGATCATCTACAGCAACGTCTTTTGTCGTCGCTGCAGACATCGGAGTTTGCGGCGCCCAGTGCCGCAGCAGCACTGACAACAGGGCTGTACTACACAGCCCTGATGCCAGCGCAGCTCCTGCGAGCACTGGGGAGTAGGGGTACAATCAAAGGGATTCCCTGCTCTGTCGGGTGATCGGAACACCCGGTGACCCAACAGAGCCCGGGGAATGGCTGCACAGTCAGCCCTGGGGACCTAGAGTAGCCCCAGGGCTGTCTGTGTAAGAAGCCAGTGGTCATGGCAGCCTGTGTGCTGTCCTGATCATTGCTTGTGTCAGACTGACACAGATTATAATGTATTAGCATATATGAATATGCTAATACATTACTAAGTTTAAAAAAAAAAAGTAAAACAGTTCTCCCTTCATGGGATTTAAAAAAAAAAAAGTAAAAAACATAAAAAGTATAAAAATAATAAAAAATATTTAATAAAAAATAATTGTGCACACACAAAGAAAACCGACACATATTAGGTATCCACACAACTGTAATAACCTGTAGAATTAATCTAACGAGTTATTAAGTGTGAAATGTGAATAGTGTAAAAAAAATTTAAGAAACAAAAAAAAATGTAAAAAACAAAAAAAAAATGAATTATTTTTTTTTTTTTTAAATTCATAAACTTAAACTATTCCCCCATAAAGTACAACTCGTCTCAAATAAAATGAGGCCTCATACAACTGCGCCATTGAAAAAGTAAAAAAGTTACAACTGTTGAAATGGAAGGAGGCAAAATCTAAAAAAATGTTCTGGTTATTAACTACTTTTCAGGTGTTCGGCTTAAGGGGTTAAATAAACCATGTCCAACTGGTAGGTCAGAGGAGACGGAAAGAAAGGACAAATAAATGCATCACTACAGATCATCCTTTGATGTTAGAACTTTCTATTTTGAAAAAAATATTTGTTCTATTTTTTAAAAAAAAACATATCCTAATATTGAGTAACTTCAAACAGCTCCTCTTAAGCAGTCAAAAAACGGTACAAAACCCCACAAGGGATGTGCTTGTTAAAAAATACATTGGGTGACATGTCCCAAGACGAATGCGCCATAGTTTTTTGTGTATTTTTCCCCAAAAACTCTTTTGACATCATATTCTTGATATAAAAGAACTGTAATATACCAAAACTAGGTGCATTATACACCAGGCACGACACATTGTAATGCACCTAAAAAGGCACATTAAATATAGTAACAATGATACGCTGTGCGCTTCCATAACGCAATGCATTACATATACTAGTAAAGATGTTATGCGCCTCCGTAACGCAATGCGCCTTGATAGGTGCATTACATATACTAGCAATGATATGCCATGCACCTCGATTGCGCAATACACTTGTATAGGCACATTGGGCGACATGTATGAACGGGATTTACGCCTGTTTTCTGGCGTATCCTGCACCTCACTGGCCCGAATCCGCTGTCGGACGCAGGGATGCGATATGTTAGGCGCAGCCTTCGCCACTTTCGGATGCGCCTCACATGAAGGGGCGTGTAATGGGCGCGGTGTGGGCGTTACGGGGCAGGACGCGGCGCGTTCGAAAACTCCCGAGGCATGTACGATCGCGGGTCGGCAAAGTGCGGCGCATTGCAGTGCTCGCCAGCTCCGACAGGCAGACCTGGTTGATTCTGGTCTAAATTATCCGGCGGAGGCGAAGTGAAGCGAGATCGTAACATGAGAGGAAACATATAGAAGATCACAAGAGAAATGTCGGTTCTCAGCTCCGTGCGGCATGGAGTATGATTCCAAAAATATCGCCTTTATTAGGTATAAAACATTAGAAAAAGAGCTCAAACCTTCAAAAAAAAAAAATAATAATTTTCCAAAAATCTAGAACGGTGCTACATCAGGAATTAGGATCTTGGAAATTGCCGGGAAATACAGTAATTCAAATTCTGTAAGCGCTTCTCATTGGTCGGCATAAACCAGCCAATCAGAATAGGAGCGACAGTGACCCATTAAAACCTATGGAGAAGTATTGACCAATCAAATTCAAAGGCGGGACAGTTCAAAATACAGTAAAAATGCAGAAAAGAGCTGATTGGTTGAGCTAGCGGGGGCTTGGCAATCCTGGCCAATCAGAATAGGAGCGACAGGGACCCATTATAACCTATGGAGAAATATTGACCAATCAAATTCAAAGGCGGGACAGTTCAAAATACAGTAAAAAAGGCAGAAAAGAGCTGATTGGTTGAGCTAGGGGGGGCTTGGCAATCCTGGCCAATCAGAATAGGAGCGACAGGGACCCATTATAACCTATGGAGAAATATTGACCAATCAAATTCAAAGGTGGGACAGTTCAAAATACAGTAAAAATGCCGAAAAGAGCTGATTGGTTGAACTAGCGGGGGCTTGGCTATCACAGCCAATCAGAGCGCGAGCTATTTGTCCCATTGTAGTCTATGGAGAGATCGGGGCAATGAAATCTCGGCTCTCAGCGCCGTGCGGCATGGAGTATGACTTAAAAAATTGTTTTTAATAAGTATAAAATATCTGAAAAAGAGCTGAAACCTTCTATAAACATAAATCAATCAAATCCCTAACAACGCGTTTGTCGCCGAGACCGGTGCTACATCAGGAATTGGGATATAGAGAATTGCCGGGAAATACAGTAATTCAAATTCTTTAATCTCTTCTCATTGGTCGGCAGAAACCAACCAATCAGAATAGGAGCGACAGGGAACCATTATAAGCTATGGAGAAGTATGGACCAATCAAATGAAAAGCGGGACAGTTCAAAATACAGTAAAAAAGCCAGAAAAGAGCTGATTGGTTGAGCCCAGGCGGCAGATATGAATCCACCAATCATATGTAGTGCGTCTATTTTGAATGGAGAAAGAAGGGCGCGATAGAAGGGAGCCCTAAAAGTTATTACTGTCTATAGGAAATATTCTCGTACTGTGATTGGTTGGGGGGAAGAGGGACTCGTCCTGTTTAGCCAATCAGCGGGTGAGCTACCTTCTCATAGAGTTCTATGGGGAAAAGAAATGCAGAGCGAGCTCTGTTTGTAATTGGCTAAGTTAAAAGAGGCGCGGTTATTTGGACCAATGGGAGAGCGAGCGACGCTCTTATGGGTTTTCTAATGCAATCTGTAATAAAACTGTACGTGCCCAAAATAAAATGATAAGACTCCCGAAGTTGTACCGATCTCTATATAAAATGAATAATAATATGTGGTTAACGAAAAAAAAAAATTCAATAAATTCATTTTTATTTCTTTATTTTCGTTACACCCATACTATTGATCAGTGGCTAATGAAAATAAAGAAATAAAAATGAATTTATTGAATGAATATTTTTTTTTTTCGTTACCCCCATATTATTGTTCATTTTATATAGAGATCGGTACAACTTCGTGAGTCTTATCATTTTATTTCGGCCATGTACAGTTTTATTACAGATTGTATTAGAAAACCCATAAGAGCGTCGCTCACTCTCCCATTGGTCCCAATCCCCTTTTTTACTGTATTTTGAATTGTCCGCTTTTGCATTTGATTGGTCCATACTTCTCTATAACTTATAATGGTTCACTGTCGCTCTTATTCTGATTGGTTGGTTTCTGCCGACTAATGAGAAGAGCTTAAAGAATTTGAATTACTGTATTTCCCGGCAATTCTCTATATCGCAATTCCTGAAGTAGTGCCGGTCTCGGCGACAAACACATTGTAAGGGATTTGATTGATTTATGTTTATAGAAAGTTTCAGCTTTTTTCAGATAATATTTTACACCTAATAAAAATGATTTTTTTTAATCACACTCCATGCCGCACAGCGCTGTCCCGCCTTTGATTTTGATTGGTCAATACTTCTTCATAGGTTATAATGGTTCGCTGTTGCTCCTATTCTGATTGGCTGGTTTCTGCCGACCAATCAGAATAGCTTACAGAATTTGAATTACTGTATTTCCCGGCAATTTTCAATATCCAAATTCCTGATGTAGCGCCGTTCTTTATTTTTGGAAAGTGATTTTATTTATGTATTTTTTTAGTAGGGTTGAGCTCTTTTTCAGATAATGTTTTACACCTAATAAAGGCGATTTTTTTTTTTTATTCATACTCCATGCCGCACGGACATCTTTAATGATTACTCGCTGTTTTCCAGCCTGTCTCGAATTGGAATACATGTTAGGCGCAGTCCCGCACTGCGCCTAAGTCCCGCCCTGCGCCCCACACACTGGCGAGGCGAGGCGCAGGGAACTTTTCTCCGCATGTATGAGCGCACCTCCTCGGACGGCGAATATGAGGCGCAGTCCGCACTGCGCCTCAGTCCCGCACTGCGCCTCACACACTGGCGAGGCACGTCGGACTTTACACCGCATGTATGAGCACACCTCGGCACCGACATACATGAGCCGCAAATTTCGCCAGAAAACTGGTGGAAACATGCGCTCCGACGCGGCGAGATTCATACATTTCGCCCATTAAGTTTACTATGCAAGGTATACTAGATTTTTTATAGGATTGTACTTTCAGGCACACTTCAGACTCAATGCACCTAAAAACTGCCACCGCAAAGCCAATTTTCGGACATGTCGTTCATAGTCTGACAAAGACCATTCAACAATTTTAGTGTACACATAGGTTGTCTATGTTTGAGATGTAGCCAGTGTTCCAGTACACAATAGAGGCAAAGGAGGAATTTTGCACTAATAGTTTCCATACATGTTATTCTACATATGTAGTATTTTTATCAAAATGTCTAAGTGATTTATTATGTATCGGTTAGATCGATATAGGATAGAGTGGCAAAAAGAAGTCCACTACACATTGTAATATTTAATTTAAAATTACCACTTTCTTTGCAGATGGGGCACAATAAAGAAGAATTTAGATTACAGATGTTAATCGAACCATTCGAGAAAAGTTAAGTTCGAGTTGAACTTCTCGATTTATTAGAACTCAAACAGAACTGAACATTTTACTGTTCCTTCGAGTAAAGTTCGAGTTTGACATGGCATTCAACAGGCCAGTTTAATTTTTAGCTGTTTTTTTGCACTTTTGGCTGCCATCCAATCACCTTTCTGCACTTTTGGTGGCCATCCAATCAGTGCAGAGCACAGAGAAGTGTGACCATGTTATATATATTTCACTGTATTACCTTGTGAATGCCATTTCCAGCTCACTCTCTGTACTGTACAGACTGCGCTTAGTTAGATAGCATTTTCCTTTCCATAGACAGCAATAGTTAGGAAGTTTCGTATTACTGGCTGCATCTTTCCCACACCCAGAAGCTGTTATTTAACGACATTTTCAGGCTCACATAACACCTAACTCTCATATACATCATACTCAAATTCATACTCAGTGCCCAAATGTTCTGTTTTTGCAGTATTGGCGTGAAATCATTTTATAATATACCGTCTCCAATTCTCCTATAAAAAGAAATATATTCTAAATAGTGGTTGGTTGGTGAAAATTATTCTGAGTGGAGAAAAGTTAATTTTTGCAGTTTTGAGGGTTCAGTTATTGTATAACGCACAATTTCCAAATCTCCTATTGAAAGAAATATATTTATAATGGTGGTTTGTTGCTGAAAATTATTCTGAGTGGAGAATAGTTTTGAGTGGAGTGCCAGTTTTGGGCACCCTCAGGAAGCAGGACCCCGTAGTGGCTACTACCGCCACACCCCATATAACTATGCCCCTGCCAGCAGAACCTCCATGTTCCCTGTTGGGATGTTCTTGCTGCCACCACATATATCACCTGTACAATACTTGCAAGCGGAGGCGTAACTTGAAGTTCTTGGGCCCTCGTGCAAAAAGTGAAATGGGGCTTCTGCCAGTTTCCATGTGCCATTTCCAATACCAGTGTCATCTTATGTGTCAAAGGGGCTTTTGGGCTCTCTCAGGATGCAGTGCCCCGAAGCAGCTGCTACCACTGCACCTCCTATAGCTACGCCCCTGCTTGCAAGCTGTCCTCATCGTTTCTGTTAGCCATTGAAAGGAATTAATTATTTTAGTCTCTATTTTTCTATCACTCTTAAAGCCACATTTTCTTCACTAAGTTGTTCCACATATCCATTTTACTGTTATGGATGCTAATTACAGCATCTCCTCACCTGCATAGGCATAAAAATTAACCCGAACATCTTCTCCCATTGACTTTAATGGGGTTAGGGTTCGACTCGAACCTTGAACCAAACACCATAATGTTCGAAGTTCAACTTGAACATTTTACTGTTTGCTCATCACTAATTGATAATCCCTGCAGGGAATTAGATTTTTCTATATTTTAGGTCATACTTTTTGTGTGTTCTTTATTCAGAATATGTAAGCTCTAATATGTTTGATGTTTTTATTGATTACAATTATAGTATATAATAATCCGTATTTTTAATACATTTTTACTATTTGACATCTTTGATTAATGTTTTGTTTTTCTCTTATTAATATTGGAAATGTAGTGTCATATAAACTTGTTCAAAAATAGGTTATGCTAAACTGGTTCTTAGTATAACATTATGTTCTTCACGATTTTTTGTCTACTTTCATTTGAGGGATTTTATAGTAATTATTTGGCATAATTCTCATAATGACATAATAGATTATTTACAGATAAAATATATATTTCATATACACATATACACTGTGTGCAGAATTATTAGGCAAATGAGTATTTTGATCACATCATCCTTTTTATACATGTTGTCCTACTCCAAGCTGTATAGGCTTGAAAGCCAACTACCAATTAAGTAAATCAGGTGATATGCATCTCGGTAATGCGGAGGGGTGTGGTCTAATGACATCAACACTCTGTATAAGGTGTGCTTAATTATTAGGCAACTTCCTTTCCTTTGGCAAAATGGGTCAGAAGAGAGATTTGACGAACTCTGAAAAGTCCAAAATTGTGAGATGTCTTGCAGAGGGATGCAGCAGTCTTGAAATTGCCAAACTTTTGAAGCGTGACCATCGAACAATCAAGCGTTCATGGCAAATAGCCAACAGGGTCACAAGAAGCGTGTTGAAAAAAGAGGCGCAAAATAACTGCCCATGAATTGAGGAAAATCAAGCGTGAAGCAGCCAAGATGACAGTTTTGCCATATTTCAGAGCTGCAACGTTACTGGGGTATCAAAAAGTACAAGGTGTGCGATACTCAGCGATATGGTCAAGGTAAGGAAGGCTGAAAAACGACCACCTTTGAACAAGAAACATAAGATAAAACGTCAAGACTGGGCCAAGATATATCTTAAGACTGGTTTTTCAAAAGTTTTATGGACTGATGAAATGAGAGTGACTCTTGATGGGCCAGATGGATGGGCCCAAGGCTGGATCAGTAAAGGCAGAGAGCTCCACTCCGACTCAGACAGCAGCAAGGTGGAGATTGGTTACTGGTATAGGCTGGTATCATCAAAGATGTAAAAAGTATAAAGCACAAGCGCCAATATAAGAGAGAGCTGCTGAAAAAATGTCAAGGGATTACTCTGCCTATTTCCCAAACTTAAATGACCAATTGTATATAGAAACAAATGACACCAGCGCTAACTCTTCAAATATGTCCTCCCAACTAAATGTAGCAACTTTCCAGAAAATAAAATAGCTCAACAATCACTGTTGATTGAAGCAATGGTGAACACCTGATCCAGTGGTTAGTCCACAATCAGCTCTTCTACCCTAATCAACTCCGTATCTCACAACTAAAGGTCGTTATAAAATACACATAAAAGCACCAAAATTACAAGAACTCTTGCAACGTACCTAAAAGCTCTATCCATAAAAATGCTTTCCGATCGTATTATATCCACAGCGATCCACTTTACTGACAAAGTAAGGAATGGAACGTTCGTGTTCAAATTAACCAAGCGCCTGCAGCCCTGATGAAGGAAGCCGTGATTTCTTCCGAACGCGTTGGTAATTTTATATTTGGACAAGCCTCTGTAGTCTAGGTGACGTCACCTTAGTCTGCCAGTTAGTTTTTTACGTGTTGGATATCTGAGCGCTGCCGGCCGAGCGTTTGGGTTTTAATTTGAACACGAACGTTCCATTCCTTACTTTGTCAGTAAATTGGATCGCTGTGGATATAATACGATCGGACGCATTTTATGGATAGAGCTTTTAGGTACGTTGCAGAGGTTCTTGTAAATTTTTGGTGCTTTTAAGTGTATTTTATAACGACCTTAAGTTGTGAGATACGGAGTTGATTAGGGTAGAAGAGCTGATTGTGGACTAACCACTGGATCAGGGTTCACCATTGCTTCAATCAACAGTGATTGTTTGAGCTATTTTATTTTCTGGAAAGTTGCTACATTTAGTTGGGAGACATATAGAAGAGTTAGCGCTGGTGTCATTTGTTTCTATATACAATTTATCATCAAAGATGGACTTGTGGGACCTTTTTTCGGGTTGAGGATGGATTGAAGCTCAACTCCCAGACCTACTGCCAGCTTCTGGAAGACACCTTCTTCAAGCAGTGGTACAGGAAAAAGTCGGTATTGTTCAGGAAAAACATGATTTCCATGCAGGACAATGCTCCATGACATGCATCCAAATACTCCACAGCATGGCTGGCCAGTAAAGGTCTAAAAGAAGAAAAAATAATGACATGGCCCTCTTCTTCACCTGATCTGAACCCCATAGAGAACCTGTGGTCCCTCCTAACATGGGAGATCTACAGGGAGGGAAAATAGTACACCTCTCTGAACAGTGTCTTGGAGGCTGTGGTGGTTGCTGCATGCAATGCTGATTGTAACCAGATCAAGCAACTGACAGACTCTTGAAGGAAGGCTTTTGAGTGTCATCGTAAAGAAAGGTGGCCATATTGGTCACTGATTTTGGTTTTGAATGTCAGAAATGTTTATTTCTAAATTATCTGTTGTTATATTGGTTTACCTGGTGATAATAGAGTGAGATGGGTATATATTTGGTTTTCATTAAGTTGCCTAATAATTCTGCACAATAATAGTTACCCGCACAAACAGATATCTTCCTTAGCTAGTCAAATCTAGAAAAAAAACCACTCCAACTTCCAAAAATATTAAGCTTTGATATTCCAGTCTTTTGGGTTGATTGAGAACATAGTTGTTGTTCAATAATAAAAATAATTCTCTCAAATACAACTTGCCTAATAATTCTGCACACACTGTAGTAATACTCCAATTGCGTTAGGATGCCATCCTGGATCATCCTGATCATCACCGTGGACTAAAGAAGCACTTTAGGGTGAATTGGTGCTAACTACATTCTCCCTATTTCCATCCACCTAGTGTATGCAAACAAAGAGGACCACGCTGGGATCCTTCTTAATTGTGCCTGTAATACTTAACTCCTTAACGACTACCCACCGACTGCAGACGTCGGGTGGTGCAGGTTGTCTTTCTGCAGCAAGACATCTAGAGAGCTATAATTAACAACTCTGTTCCTAGAGCAGTCTCTGTAAGCGCCGTGGTAACCTCCGCTCCCCAGCACTTTACCATTTGACTGCCGCGGTCCGTGACCACAACATAATCAAAGGGCATTTCCTTATTAGAGTAGGGCTGTCTTTATAACAAGCCTTCAGTCAGGGCACATTGTGCTGCCCTGACAGCTGCTTGTGTCACACTCACACAGATTGTAATGAACTAGCAAATATAAATATCCTACTACATTACTAAATGTAAAATAGTAATCCCTTCATGGGATTATAAAAAAAAATAAAAAAACTAAAAAAAAAGTGTAGAAAAAAATAAAATAAATAATTGTACATACATTACACGAACAAAAAACTACACATATTAGGTATCCACATGACAAAAGTAACCTGTATAATTAATCTAACAGGTTATTTAGTGTGAATTGAGAATGGTGTAAAAAAAAAAAAAAACTAAAAAAAATTTGAAAAAAATTCTGCAGTAATTTATATTTAAACTCAAACTATACCACCAAAAAGTACAACTACTCCCGCATAAAAAAGGCCTCATATAGCTGCATCATTGAAAAAATAACAAAGTTACATCTGTTGAAACGCAAGAAGGCAAAAACTAAAAAAAAAAAAAAATTGTGCTGGTCAATAAGTACTTTTCAGGCCTGAGGCTTATGGGGTTAAATTTATCAGGGAGTGATAGTCCCCCTATGGTTTTACTAGCTAACAATACTGACATGGGAATGCGGTGTCTCCCACAAGCCCATATAAATCGCATAAAGGCTGTCTGTAGGGTTCTCAGCTCACTGCTCGGGACTAAAATGTGCAATGTCTCAAATAGATACTTAAGTTTCGTTAAGACAGACCTTTTTATGGCTGCTATTCTCCCCGTTAACGAAATAGGTAAAAAATGCCACTTGCCCAATAATGTGGGTCCAAAAAAAGTACTGGAAAATTTTTGGAAAAAAGCTAGCAATTTACATTGCAAATTAATTCCAAGATATCTAAGAGACTTTTGTTGCCAATTGAATTGGAAGTTCGATTTATATAATTATATAGTGTGTAGATTTGTCGAAATCAATAAAATGTCATATGTGTATAGAGAGACTTTGACTTCTCTATGCGTATAGCTGCTGCCAACAGTTCAATACATAAAACAAATTTTTAATCCTTATCAAGGGGGAATCTGCATGTGGGAGGCATATGGTGGCACAAGAATCCAAATAAAAGGCTTGAAGGGCATGAACAAAGGGACCATGAACATTTTCAAACATAAATTTCCAATTCAAGTGATCAAATGTTTTTTCAGCGTCTAAACTCAATTAAAAAGTTGATTCTTTCCCCTTCTTTAACATACGATCAGATCTATTTCTCTCCTAGTATTATCGCTCCCCTGATGACAGGGAACAAAGCAAACCTGGTCTTTGTTAATCCATCCAGGTAAGCAAGGCGCTGAACGATTGGCTAAAATTTTTGAGAAAACCTTGAATCCCATTTTTGGGGGACGATAGGGCCCGTAGAAAGCACCAAAAGTCTTTTTAGGTTTTTGGGAGTAAGGTGATATAGAAATGAAGCATAGATGAAGGCAACACATTCCCTTCCAGAACAGAATTAGTGATATTTATAATTTTCCAATTAAGGGGTAAACACCTATAACATAATATTGAACCCTACGGCCCGGGGGCCTTTTCTCACGGCAACTTTTAAGGGGTTCTCAAAACCTCAATATTTTTTGAACATTTAAGGAAAACAACTCCCTTTAATCAAATAAAAAGCAAAGGCCAAAAAAACCATCATGCACACTTCTATTTAAAGCTAAATTGACTTAGGTACCTACACCAATAAGTGCACTGTGGGGTTCCCACTCTTTTCTCATAACCCTTGCTTTAACAAAACAGCAGTGAGGTCCGAAAGGCAAGTAAAACCCACAACCCAAAAATTTTTTGGTGCTCTCCCAAGGAGAAATGTTCTCCCCCTTTTTAAATTTGATAACAAGCCACTAACGAAACGGGAAAGATAGAGTTAGAAAAAAAAGTAGCCTTGGGGCACCTTTTTGGTTTAAAAAAAACATTCTCGGGTGTTTCGAGAATTTTTGTTTTTTTAAAGGCCTTCTCCCGAAGCATTTTTGCCAGCATTGTATGGACTTTATTGGCATAATTTTTTACTTCGCTAGCAATACCAGTAATTTTTTCAATTTTTCAGTAAGGGGGTTTAAGGAGCACGTGGCATCTTAAAAAATATTGAACAGACTTTCTTTAAAAAAGAAGTACATTTGTCATAGGATATGCCTGGCATTGCAGCTCAGGTCCATTGAAGTGAATAGGATTGAGCTACAATACCAGAAACATCCTATGACAGAGGGTGTTTACTTGAATGAAAGCCACCAACATTTTCTGATGGAAAACCCTTTTAAATAGGGCAGATGAAAACCTTTCAGGTGCTTTGTTCCCCCCTGCCTCTTTCTTCTTCCCATTTCTAAAATTTCAGAGGCATAAAGAAAAACCATAAGGGCATGTCCCCACTGCACAGGTTTTTCACCCGGGTTTTCACCCGGTTTGCGGTTTTTCAGACCGCCTAAAAACCGCCAAAAAGAGCAAATTGGCTCTAGGAAAACCCGTGCAGCATCCCCACGCTGGGTTTTCCCGCCCTCGGTTTTTTCGCCGGGGGACCGGGCAAAAAAATTGAACTGCAAAATCACCATCCGTTTCCGGGACGAACATTTGATCTCAACGGGAGGGGGGAGGGTTTCCCGCTCATCGGGAGAAAACCGTCCCCCCCGGGGCCGGGGGACGGCCGCAAAACCGGACAAATACCGGCCGGCAAACACCGGCCGACAATTGTTCCACTTCCGTGTAAACGGCCCCTAAGGATTTTTTCACAGAGCGCAGTTTTGGTTTAGTTTTAACTGCGCTCCAATTACACTGGCTTTACCACCAGCAAGCATTTTTCACTTATCTAAACTGTTTGGAAAGTGAGTAATCAATTAGTGTGTTTGTAATAAACAAGACGTCAAACACAGTAATTGATTACTTACTTGAACATCTTTCTGAACAATTTAGACAACTGAAAGAAGCTTGCTGGTAATTTGATTGGAGTGCAGTTAAAAATTCATCAAAACTGTGCTGTATGAAAGCAACCTAAGTTTCTAAACCATAATAACTTAGGGGGACATGCATGAAAACTGTCTTCGTCTAAGACAGTGGTTCTCAACCTGTGGGTCGCGACCCCGGCGGGGATCGAACGGCCAAAACACAGGGGTCGCCCCTAGCCCGGGCTTAACCCCTTCACGACCTTGGACGTATGCATAAGTCCATGTCGTTTGGGGGTTCACGCACCTGGACGTATGCTTACGTCCTGAGGATCGCGCGAACTCTAAAGCAGAGTTCGCGCGATCGGCGCTGGGTGTCAGCTGTATATTACAGCGGGACATCCCGCAGCGTGGGCCCCGACCCCGGATCACTCCGGGGGAGGGGGGGGGGGGCGGTTAACCCTTTAATTATTGCGACCATCGGGTCGCAATAACTAAGAGAGACGCAGGAGGAGATCGCTCCTCCTGCGTCTCTGTCGGCGGCAGCAGCGCACGGATCGCTCGATCCGTGCAGCTCCTGCCTTCTGACAGACAGCACGGAAGGCAAAAGAATGCCTTCCGGGTTGTCTGGACGGCACGATCCCCTGCCGTGCCCTGTGGGCATGGCCCGGCATCGTGATTTGACAGTTGTCATAGGAACCACTGCACAGCAACAAGCTGTGCATTGATTCCTATTGAATGAGAGATCTCTCATTCAAATCCCCTATGGGGAAAAGTAAATTAAAATGTGAAAAAGTAAAAAAAAGTGTAAAACACAAACACGAGAAATAAAATAAAAACACCTACACTGCCCTTTTCCCCTTCACAAACACCAATCGCCCCAAAAAAGATAAAAAATAAATAAAGTACCCATATTTGGTATTGCCGCATGCGTAACGACCTGCGCTATAAATCTGTCATTTTAAAATTACCCGTACGGGGGAACGCCGTAAAAAAAAACCCAAAAAAAAACTATCACAGAATTAAGATTTTGTTCATCCCGCAGCACATAAAATGGAATAAAAGTGATCAAAAACAACTATAAACATCAACGTTGTACCAATTAAAACGTCCATTCATCCTGCAAAAAAAAAAAAGTCCTTACACGTCTCTGTATACGGAAAAATAAAAAGTTCTGGCTCTCAGAATATAGCGATGCATAAATATTCTTTTACACAGTAAAAACAATTTTTTTTTTTTTTTAAAGTGCTTCAACATAAAAAAAACTATATAAATTGGGTATCGCCATAATCGTATCGACCCACAGAGTAAAGCTAACTTATTATGATACTGCACAGTGAGCGCTGTTAAAAATAAAAATAAAAAACACTACGGGATTGCAGTATTTTCTTCACCCGCCTTCCAAAAAACGGATTTAAAAACTGAACAAAAAGTCTTGTCCCCCCAAAAATGATACCAATAAAACGTCAACTCATCCTGCAAAAAACAAGCAAAGACAGCTCCATACACAGAAAAATAAAAAAGTAATGGCCTCAGACTATGGCGAAGAAAAAATGTGTTTTCCTGTTTGAATAAAAGTGTTTTTATTGTATAAAAGCAGTAAAACATAAAAAAAATATACAAATTGGGTATTGCTGTAATCGTATCGACCTCCTGAATAAAGCTAGCATGTCATATCTAACGCAGAGTGACCGCTATAAAAAATAAAAAGCGCTACCAGGATTGCTGTATTTTGTTAAAAATGCCTCACAAAAACCTTAATAAAAAGTGAACAAAGTGTTGTATACACCCCATAATGGTACCAATAAAATAATCAATTCACCCCGCAAAAAAAAGGCCCTACACAGCTCTGCACACAGCAAAATAAAAGTTATACTGTCAAATAGGACAACATAAAAACGCAATTTTTTTAAAGACCTATTTCTAGTCTGTAAAAGTAGTAAAACATAAAAAAACATATAAAATTTAAAACCATTGCAATTGTACCGCCCCCCATAGAAAGTTATCACATCATTTACACTGCCCGGCAACGCTGGGAAAATTAAAGCCCAAAAAACAATGGTGGAACTGCGTTTTTCCCTGCCATTTTCATGGCCCAATGCTAAAAAAAAACGAGGAACACCATGCACCCAAAATGCCCCAAAACACCCCTAGAGAGATCCATGAGGGGTGTTGAATCTAAAATGGGGTGACTTCTGGAAGGTTCACCTGTTCACCTACTTTGGGGGCTTTGCAAATGCAACATTGGGCCCCACCAAAAAACTGCGTTCCAAAAATCAAATAGCGCTCCCTCCCCTTGTACGCTGCTGCCCAACACCAAACAGGTTTAGACCCACATGTAGTATTGCCGAACTTGGAAGAAATTGCTTAACAAAGTTTTGGGTTCTTTTTCCAGGATTCCTTGTAAATATGAAACATTTAAGCTAAAATTGCAGATTATTGGGAAATTATTTTTTCATTTCACAACCACTGAAAAAAAATTTGTGAATCCCGGGCATCGATAACTCACTACACGCCTTTATATACCTTAAGGAGTGTAGTTTCCAATAAGGGGTTTTTTTTAGGGGGGTTTATTAAGTTTTAGCACCTTAGGGCCTCTTCAAACCTGAAATGGCGCCTAAATTAAAATTGCATTGAAAATGAGACCCAGAGTCCCCGTAGGTGCTCCTCCTATTCTGGGCTTATTGGGGGAGCCAAATAATGCACTAGGGCCACATATGGGATATTTCTAAAATAGGCAGACCTGGGGAAATGATATTACATGCATTTACCTAGTCACATTTTCCGTATTCCAGTGAATAATGGATAAATATTGGAAATCTGCAAAAATAGTGAAATTTTTAAATTTCACCTCCACTTTTCTTTAATTTCTGTGAAATACCTAAAGGGTTAACAAACTTCTTAAACACTGTTGTAAATACTTTAAGGGGTCTCGTTTCTTAGAAGGTGTCATTTATGGGGGTATCTAACATACAGGCCCCTCAAAGCCACGTCAGAACTGGACTGGTCCCTGTCATAAAAAAAAGGACATTTAAAAAATGATGCCAACCTATAGTGGACATATGGTAGATGCTAGTTATAAACTATTTTGTGGTGAATATTAACTGTCTTTACCAGAAGTTTTTGAACTTTCAAATCACAGATTTTTTCTAATTTTTCATGAAATTTTGTTATTTTTCCACAAAAAAACAAGGCTTTATGGATGAAAAATTTTTTTACTAACTTAAAGCACAATGTGCACGAGAAAACAATCCAGAATCACATGGATAGGTAAAAGTGTCAAAAAGTTATTCTCACATAAAGTGACTCATGTCAGATTTCAAAAATAGCGCTGTGTCAGGAAGGCCAAAACTGGCTGGGTCCTTAAGGGGTTAATAGCTGCAGGGAGGAGCGCTGTGGCCGCCGCTGCTCCCCTCCCTGCAGCTGCTTGCATAGTGCGGCGCCCACAGCGTTTCAATTCCTGAGGGGAGGGGGCGCGCCGTTACTCGCAGCATTGGTGGCTCAGGGCGCGCTGCGCAGGACGACTTACGTCCCCCGGTTCTGTGGGCGGTGCGAGCAGGACGCTGAAAGCGCCAAACATCACGCGCCCACAAATACGTGTCAAACATCAGGACACAGCATGCCGTACTCAATGACAGGAGAACCTGACACTGTACCGGGAGGGCTGTTCCGCTGCAAGGTAATTTTGTGTTAACACCACACACGACACATCCACTGCACATGTAATTCGATGGGTCCCAAATAAATGTTTTTTAACCTGTTACTTTTACCACAAAAGCATCACTGATATTTCACATTACATTTACCCCCCCCCCCCCCTTATAGGAGGGTGTGATGCACATGAGGGGGTTCACATATTTAACCCCTCAAGTGCCAATCACAGCTCCCCCCCGGACAAGGTTACATCAATGTAACGCTCGGAAGTGGGGACCTTATAGTATGTGACATTAGAGGTACCCTCAGAGGCCCTCACAATATTAACCCCCCAGTACCACCCCAAGGGCCCCTGTTTTAAGGTTTTCTCATTAACGGCTTTTTAGTGGACCTTTAAAATTTATGTGACATTAAGGGTACCGCCAAGGCGTCAAAATATATTGTAACCCCCCCACATGTAACACACAGGCCCCCGAAAAAGGTTAAAATTAGTAACAGGCTCGCGTGGTACCCTTATAAAGTAGTGACATTAGAGGACCGCCCAAGGCCACAAAATATGTAACCCCCCATGTACCACTCACAGTCCCCCAATAAAGGGTTTTACTCTTTTTAACGCCGAGTGGACCTTTAGGCCTGTTCCACGCTTATTCCCGAGGGATTTTGAGCCGGGATGCACAAACAAATCCGCCGGAAAAAGGGTGGGGAGGGGGACGGGGCCAGACGCGGGCGGGGCGCCGCTCCCCGACCCATAACAATGCATTGTTTACGGGGCTACCGCCGTAAATAATTGCATGCACTTTCCCCCCCCCGCGGCGGTTCGCCGAGTGGGGAGGACGACGGAACCACTTTCTCATGAGAGCATTTGGGTTACCGAAATTTCCCACGGATTGGCGCCGTACTGCAGCGCAAATCCGGCCGCGTAAAGCGCCAACGCGGCAAAAAAAGCCCTGTCAAGACCTTTTATTATTACATGAAGGGACCGCTCAGAGGCGTCACACATATGTAAACCCCCCATGTACCCCTCACAGCCCCCCCGTAAAAAGTTTTTCATAAAGAAAAGGGTCAGGGGACCCTTTTTAATTTTTGACATGTAGGGGTACCGCCGAGGCTCACACAAGTAACCCCCCCAAAATTTCAAAATTACGTTTTGAAGTAGCCATCAAAATATTTTTTGGTTTTGGGGGCACCGCAACATGAGGAAAATATATTGGCGGGTACGACATAAAAAGTTGAGAAACCCTGGTCAAAACTTTCTTTGTTGCCCTTTTGCAACCAATCAGCTGCCCCCTTTTTTATTTTTTCGGACTCATTAAATAAAGGGAAATCGATTGGGTTTCTAAGGGCAAAAAAAAGTTTAGACCAAGACAGTTTTCATGCATGTGGCCCTTAGTGTCAAGTTAGCACTTAACAGCACGTGAAGTGGAGGAGATGATTTATTTCCACTCAGTTTTATGTGTCCTCACCTCTCACTCAGGTGGCAAAGTGAACACAAATCACAACTCAAAACGCCCAGCTCCAAATTTTTTCCCTTCTCACGCTCCACAAA